>CM028345.1:19957116-19999038 GCA_016618105.1 Dendrobium huoshanense
ACTTTCAATTAATGTTGTGCGGTCACTTGACTGTATAAAACAAACATGGCCCAGAAAAGTGTGTGTTTATTTGAAAAATCTGCTCTTCAAAGTTTCTTCCTATTCTTTCCTCGCTATTTTACAAACTAGGTTGTTGGAAGATCAAACTGTACTTTTTGAGCCTTCCTTGAATTCCCCTGATGACTAAGATGGTTTTTTTATATGATTGCATATTGTTTGTGATTGATGCCAGATTATAAATGCTGTGATGAGTGGGAGAGATGTTTTGGTTATAATGGCTTCAGGGGGTGGCAAGAGCCTTTGTTACCAACTTCCAGCTATCCTGCGTGATGGAATCACCCTCATTGTCAGCCCTTTGCTATCTCTTATACAAGATCAGGTTGTGGTGCTATAAACCATTAACCAAATTTTTCATTGCTACAACTTCACTTAGTGTTAATACTGACTCAGGTTATGGGATTGATGGCTCTGGGAATTCCAGCTTACATGCTGACTTCAACAACCAGTAAGGATGATGAAAAGTTTATATACAAGGCTCTAGAGAAAGGTGATGCTGATCTTAAAATGCTGTATGTTACACCTGAAAAGATATCAAAGAGCAAGAGGTTTATGTCTAAGCTCGAAAAATGCCATAATGCTGGACGCCTTTCTCTTATTTCTATTGATGTAAGTTATTTTCATCATGAGAAAAAGAACATGGCATTTGATATACTATTGTTTCCTCTAGCTTTCTCACTTTTTAAGGAAGTCTTGGCTCATAAATTTTGATATGGTTTGTATGATTGGACGTCCAGGTAAACTCTACTATTTTGGTTGCACATATCTGGGCAAGGAAAAGGAAATTTTATTTTTTGCTTATTCGTTGTTTTATGATAAGAGTCCTTGGAATTTTATGAAGTAAATAATGTCTGAATTGGTTGCATTTAGGGATATTAGAAATCCTTTAAGTGCTAAATAAACTCCATGCTTTTGGTCTTTTCATCATCTCCACTGCTGCTTCAAATTGTCTTCTCCAGCACTTCAAGTTTTGGCATTTTCTCTATTTGACTTCCTAGGCCTAATTGGTCAGCTACATTTGATTGGCCCAAGTTGTAGCCTTTCTATAACAATTAATTTGATTTGAACTTAGACACCAAGCATTCTTTCATCACCTTCCACCCTAATCTCACCACCTTCCTGCCCATGTTAAAGTTTACTATTTAAGGAGAAGAAGACCCTGAGAAGCACTTGTACCAATGCAACTGAATGTCGATGCTTAGCTGATACTAAAAGAAAATTCGGTTAAAACAAGCAAATTAACATATCTTCAAACATTTTGATTTTTTTCATGCGCCTCCATATCCTTTATCTTCTCCTTAACTAGTTTGTTCACACTAGGGATATGGGTCATATAATAGTCCAACCCATCAGCCAATCCCACCAAGTGATTAATAGTGGAGACCACCTCTCCTGACCAAGTCACCACGTGATGATGTTTTTTTTTTTTTTTCTTTTTTTCCTTTGCACGGCTCATTCACATTCTTTGATTAGTCTAAAAATCCAAAAAAAATGATTTAGAGAAGAAAAGGTAAAGAATGTGAAGTTATTAGTCTGTGATCATTATAGCATGAATGATATATTTCTAGGATTATTATGTTCATTGTATTCCCCTTTGTACTTTAGAAGAACCGTCATTTTATGAGTTACCTATTCATGTAATTGATGTATCTCATGTGTGAGATTTAAAAATTTATGCCTCGTCCTCTTAATGAGATTCTGGGTATTTTTGGATCAAAATTTTAGAAGACGTATTAGATTGAAGATAAGCGTTACCTAGAGATTTCATTCCTATTGATTCTAGGTTTCCTATAGGCGTAAATCTCTATGGTTAACTATCTTTTCTAGTAATGAGTGCACTTTTAACTAATGCTAGTTGTTAGATATGCACAAGTGTTTGATATATACTAGAAGCAAATTGATTTAAGATTGAATTTATCACCTTATACTTAAAGAGGATGGTGGGCGAAATTATGACGAACCCGATTAAGATTCCATGGTTTCGTCATCCCTAATTATTATAATCCCTAATCTACTTAGAGTAGGCAATTTAATTGAAGGATTCTTGTCAGTAGCTTTTGGTTGACTTGTCTGAGGGAATTTTGTAAAATTAGGGTAGATTTTGTCTATGATGATAAATTTAAGTTGACCTTAGCTAGCTGAGGATTTCGTGCCCTATTGATTCATTACTCAATAGTTTTTTGCCATTGGGGAATTTTGCGGCTCTAGCTATGACCAGAATTTAATGGTACATTTTATTGTGAAATCATTCAGTCATAACGGTTTACTGTTGGTGCCATTTTGTGGCAAAACCATTGGTAGATGACAAGTGTTACATTCTTATTAGCAGGAGATCATTTGAGATGAATTTTAGTGATACATTTTATAAAATATTTTGTGTGTCAAGGTCATTCTTAATTTTATCGCCCTTAACAAATGGTCGCGCAAGGTGGATAAATATTGCTTTAAGTTTTGGAAAAGTTGAGTTCATTCGAGGTGGATAAATATTGCTTTAAGTTTTAGAAAAGTTGAGTTCACTCGAAATATTTTTACATCTCGATGGTTTTTTTTATTTTATTATACTTTAAGCCCTAATTGATTAAATCTATTTTTGAAATTAAGGTTTCCTTTGGTTAATATTTGCTTTCAACGTGGCCATCATCAAGGTATTTCAATATTTGTTTTTTGTCATTTGAACCATATAGACTTTACCTGTTTACCATCAGAGGGTTGGGTTCAAGTCAAACTTTGCGAGTCATTATGTGAGTGATGAACTCGAGAATTTGCATTTTTGTAATGAATTTCTTTTGTAAAAGGTATTGAAGGCTTAATGCATACTTAAAATTAAATAATTTTTTTTTGTGGATTTCATAAACATTTCATTTTTAAGATTAGGGTTTATAATGCATTGTTTGAAATTTACATCTTAAAGATGAATAAATTTTAAACTCATTGCTTATTTTTAACCGACGCAACATTCTCAGACATTATGTTCATGTATTTTGTGTGTTCATTGGAGCACATGTGGGTAAACATGAATCATTTCAAAGGAAAATTGCAAATTTAAAATTATGACAAAAACTTTATATAGTGATTGCACGTCTTTTATGGTGAGAGAAATTTAATTAAACATATTATTGATCTGAATAGCATTCTCTGACTTTGTGCTTGAATATTTACTATGTTTGTTAGAGCATATGCGAGTGTTTTTGACTTTGGCAATTATTATGTCTTTTAGATAACCTGTACATTTTTTCAGCGCATTTAAATGATTTTTTCTGCCTATTTGCATAATGATCTCTCTTTTCAATGAAGTTGTGCACTTTTTGGCATTTGTATGTTTTTTGATACATTTGAATAGCGTATCCACACAATTTTAAACATGCTTGTGCGCTTTTTCTTTGACCTACGCAATGCACTTGCACACTTTTCAAAGCATTTGTTTAACTTATTCATATACTTTTCAATGTATTTGTGTGCTTTTTAGTTCGCGTATGCGATGCATTTACATGCTTTTTGATGGTGTATTTAGACATTTTTTGTGTTCTTTATTTGTTTTGTTTTCTTGTTTTTAAAATGATTATGCACTTTTTAATACAGTTGCATGCTTTCTCGAGGCGGCCACATGCTTCATAAGTTAGATACACGCTTCTCAAGGTGGTTTTACACTTCTTGAGGTTATTGTGCACTTTTTGAGATAATTGTACACTTGTCAAGATAATGGTGTATCTTACAAGGCCGTTGCATACTTTTCAACATAGCTACATACTTTTCAAGGCAGTTATGAGCTTTTCGAGGGGATTGCATTATTCTCGAGGCACTAGTGTGCTTCTTGAGGTTGTGGCATCTTCTCAAGATGGCTTCACACTTATTGTGGTAGTTGCATGTTTCTTAAAGTGATTGCACACCTGAGGCTATTGCTTTTCATGGCGATGCACTCAGATTTTATCATCGCATTTTGATGCATATGAAATCTTAAAAATATTTGTATTTGATTGCATGCACAGACATTTATTATGGAAACACGCACAAAGCTTCATTATAAGGTTTGAATTATGCTTTTTTATCTTCTTTTTTGTGTGTGTTGTTGATCTAATGGCATAAAAGGCTAGTGAGAATCTTTTCACATTCTTCACATTATCAAAATTTTTATCTTTGTGTGATTGTAATTTAGCATAGTAGGTCTCATGTGAGAATTATATTTCTTATTATGGATAGGGAGATGTAGCTCGGTTCATCTTAGCTCGTTTAAGTTCTCATTTAACATAATTTATAGAGGCTATGTTCAGTTGGAGTCATGAAGTCTTATTCTTGACTGTATGCCAATTGTTGTATTTTATGCAGGCTTCCTGTTTGTACTCCATTCTATTCATTCGAAGCAATGAACATTGTATTTTAGTTTTTTTATTTTATCCACAATGTGCATTTAAGTTTTCATTTCATTGTATTTTAGTCTAGCAGATCATTTTAATTATTCTCTGTTTAAGTAGCGTTCAGATAGAATTTTGGTAGCCTCTCGGCATCTTTTTATCTTCTTTGTGTAGGGGGCATCATAGGGGAGTGTGGTGCATTCACATCATGCTTTAAAAAGTGCGCATAATCAATGTCGTGTGATACAGTAGTTGCGGGCCTTCTATGGGACTGTTCTTAAAAAAAGTATGCATTGGTATTTGTCACTGGCACAAGCAAAACACATGATTTCTTTGCCACGTAGGCACAACATGCATGTGTACTTATTTTGTAGATTTCCTTGCCGCATTGGAACAACACACACAAGTATTTTATTTTTAAAAATTTTGAATTATATTTATACTTAAGGGGATGAAAATAAGCTTGTGGTGAGAGAGAAATACAGTTTTTTTTGGCGGCCACACACATGTTAAGGGAAAGAGGGAGAGTAAAAGAGCTAGAGATAGAAAGAGACAGTAAGAGAGGTAGTTTCCTCTCTATATTTACATGGAGAATGAGAGTGAAAGAGAGGAATTTGAAGGAAAAAGATTGGAAGTGAAAGGGATTTGGCTTGTATCTTTGTTTGTTAGCATGAGGGAGAGGATGGGCAAGGGTCGCCGACAACAACAAGGTTAAAGATAGGTTTTTGATGTTGGGTGGAAGCTCGAAAACGTCGTGGTTGGAGGAGGAAGGCTGTGGTTGCTATAAGTTTTGTGAGCTGGTCGACAGCTATGTAGGAGTTGGTGGTGTGTTGGCTGCAGTTAGATAGGAAGGAGATGGTGGAGGGATAGGAAGGAGATGGAGGTGGGTGCGGTAAAGTTGGCGACGATAGCTGAAGTAGGAGGTCGGTTTGAGATGGAGCTTGGCGATTTCCTTAGTGGTTATGGCAATAGGTGGGGTAGATTGTGTGAAAGAGGTCAGTTGTGGAAGAAGGAAGGTTGCGGCTGTTGAAGATTTTTAAGCGAGCTAAAAACTATGGAGGAGCTGGAGGAGTTGGTGCTGGTTAAATAGAGATTTGTGTATCTAGGAGAAAAAAATATGCAACATGCCCATCATTATGACAAGATGGGAATATGACGTTGAACTTCAAATGAGGTTTTCGAGGATGGAAATGATTTGATAAGTTTTTTTAATAATATATTTGAGTGATTTTATTATAAAAGTAATTAAAATAACATACAAAGGGACAAAATAGATGTGAATTGACACCTCATGCAATCTCTAGTTTCCTGTGCGGCTTGATTTGCGTGCTATCATCTCAGCATGGGCAAATTTTGGCATTTCACTTCATGCGACAACCTTACAATATGGTACATTTTTTAGATAACTTTGACATTTCGGATGCGTCAGCGTAGTCCATTTTGTAAACGGGTGATGTTTGGGTGACTTTATGTAAGATTGCATCTGTGGTATGTCATTTTCGACCCCATTCACTTGAATTTAGGATACATATTTTTGATTTGTATTTTCGATGGTCTGGACGCAATGGGGCAATCCATTTCTCTAATGGATGACTTTTGGATGATTTTGCACAACGTCGCATTTGTTGATCGCCATTTTTGCCATTTTATTAAGTCAAGTGTGGAGGATGTCCTTTGATAATTTCAGTGCTTTAAATACATTGGTGTAGTCCGATTTGCGAACGGGCAATGTTTTGGTTGATCATAGTCGGGGTGCTTCAAACTTTTTTCCCACGACATCGCATTTGTTGTTCGCCGTTCTTGTCGCACGTGCTTGAATCGACTGAAATGGAGCTCGATGATGTGTTTTATGCCCATGTTTTCAGTCTTGAACTATGATGCTTTTTAATGCCAATATTTTTTACAGTTAAAGTGTGGTAGGTCTAAAAGCATGGAAACATGCATATTAGATGTCTTCTTTATGTCATGATGCCATGATAAGTCTGATTTGCAGTTTGGTAATGAAATGAAGGATTTAAAATGATTCTTACCGGCTTAGTAGCTTGAATGCTACTCAGTTAAACCCATGATTTTCTTGGCTAAATTCGTTGGAAACTTGGTATTTTCTTTAGCCTTTATATGTAGCAGTAACAGCTTCCACTTTTCTCATTCATTAAAAGGGGATTTTATGCCTCGTTAGAATTCCATGCGTTCATATCTTTAGCCATCTTTTCTAACTTACTGGGCTCTGTTTTTTTCAAAATTTGCAGAAACAGAAGTTTACTTAATTACACAGTAATATGCTAATATGCACCATTATGTCAAAATCTTGATCTTGTAGGGCGTGCTTTCTCTTTTTTTAAATTATGCTTTCTGATCTTCCTATTCTAGATTGTTACTATCCAAAGTCTCATCTTACCTACACCGATAGTTGCAGTTGTGCAGGAAGCACATTGTTGTAGTCAGTGGGGGCATGATTTCTGTCCAGACTACTCGAATCTTGGGATCTTTAATTTTCAATCTCTTCAGGTTCCTCTGGTTGCTTAATATGTAACAGTAATAGCTTCCAGCTTTCTCATTTATTAAAACAGGATTTAAGGTATTGTAAAAATGCCTTGCGGTCATATCAGTAGCTGTCTTTTTTTTTTTACATTACAGAGCTCTTTGTTTCTTTCAAAAAATTTCAGAAACAGAAATTTGCTTAAATAGACAATAATATGTTAGTATGCACCACTATGTTAAAATATTGATCTTGTATGACATGCTTCCTCTTTTATGAAGTGTTTTTTATAACTTCCTGCTCTAGATTGTCACTGATATTTGCGATTGTGCAGGAAGCACATTGTTGCAGTCAGTGGGGACATGATTTCCGTCCAGACTATAAGAATCTTGGGATCTTGAAGATTCAATTTCCTCATGTTCCTCTTGTTGCTTTAACTGTATGCTCCAAATGAGACCTACTTGACAGGTTTTGATTAGAAATTTAATGTCATGCTAATTGATATTCTTAAGTTAATTGCTTTAGAGCTTTTAGGCAACTGCGACTTACAAGGTCCAAACAGATCTAGTGGAAATGCTGCATATTCCTAAATGCGTAAAGTTCATAAGTACAGTCAACAGGCCCAACCTATTCTACAAGGTGAAGAACTTTTATATTTAGTATTCATTGTTGTTTTCAGCTGATTTAATTATGCTGTTTATCTTATTCTTTTGTATCTCTTGAGCAATAGGTGCATGAAAAGTCATCAGTTGGCAAGGTGGTCATTGATCAAATTGCAGAATATATCAGGTCATCTTATCGCAACAGTGAATCTGGGATAGTTTATTGCTTCTCTAGAAAGGAATGTGAGCAGGTTTGTGGATATCTCTCATTTGGTTTTACTCCCTGTCCTTTTTCTGTATGTATGGAAATCTTGGTACATTTTTGCAAATACAAAATTTATGAAGAATTCTTAATGTGGATTCCACGATCTACTCATACCGGCTAGTAAGAGTGCATGTGCATCAAATGCACATTGTATAAAATTTTAGGTATTCATTCAGAAATGTGAATAAGATTCCTAAGCTCATTTTTATTAAATTGTTAAAATAATATATTTAATAAAGTATTCAGTCTGCATACATTGGTCTTTGCATGTAATTTAGCAAATCAAAGCTGAGTTAAGTTTAACAATAACTCAAAATGTCCAAAATAACTTACTTTTTAATTCTTCGTCTTGTTGCAGTTTTGTTAGGTTCTTATCATTCAATCTGCTTGCATCAATCTCTGTGTGCAATTTTCTGATTCTTCAAATGCTTTCCCATAATTATTCTACTTGATCATTCTGAATATAGGTTGCAAAGGAATTGAGAGAACATGGGATATCAGCAGACTATTATCACGCTGATATGGATGTGGTTGCTCGAGAGAAAGTTCATCTTCGGTAAGAATGGAGATGTATTCGGATAAGATTTTAATTATCAACGCTGCCTTTTTGCTACCTATTACCATTTTTTTCATGTCCAGTTAATCTCTTTAAGCATTTTTCTCATTTCATGGTTCTCTTAATATTGGCTTGATTCTATACGGGCATGGAGGCACATTTTAAGCACCTAGTGCAAGATGATCCAGCAATTTAAGTTTTGGGGGTGGTTGATGTAAATATTGGCAGTGTTGTGTTAAGCTATTTGTGTGAATTTAATACATATATTGTTTTAAGGGAGATCAAAGCAATTTGTGAACATTGTTATTCTGTAGTTTTTTACCCCTTGCAACCAGAAATAATGATATCGTTGAAGAAGTTGCCGTTCTAAATACCAAGTTTATAGATGGTCTTAATTTCTTTAAACTATAAAAAAAAAGGAGATTATCCTGTTTGTTGTCACAATTTTGCATGGGTGACAGATATTGCATTGATGAGCCAAATCATTGAAGGATATGTGCTAATTGCAGTGTGCTATCAATAGTTTGCGGGCTAAGTTGAATATTGTGGATTTTGTTAAAATAAGAAAATATGGAAAAAGGAGAAATAACTATGTACAATGTTGTTTCCTATGTGTGGAGTAGAAATAACAAATTTGTTATCGGAGGTAAATGACCTAGATATCCTTCCTGGTTGATGGGAGCTGACTGGAAATTTTAGGATTAATAATTAGGATACGTATCATGGATTTATGCTTTTGCCACAGGGCATGATGCACTTAAACTGCTGCTGTCCGAAGGTGCACAATCCGTTTCGAAGGATTTAGTTTACTATCAACAGTTAGTTTTTGGTATTCAATTTTGACTTTTGTCATTTTATCCACCAATTTTTATGGCTTTTGTGCATGTAATGTGAAAGGAGATTTCATTAACTTTTTAAACATCGGATGATATGAGTAAAGCAGGCTTACAAGGTAAATAATCATATCATGCAAATTTTCAAAGTTCACCATAATTGAATATGCTGAAGTTCTTGTAGAAATAAAAGAACGATGAATTTTTGTTTGAAACTAATTTGGAGGATGTGAAAGCTTTAGGCATGTTAATTCATTTCTGTAAAATTTCTGATATTACTTTCGTAAATTTAAGACTGAGCAGAATATGATTTTTTTATTTGAAAAGCTGCACTTTTAGTTTCTTTTAAATTCTTTCTCTTTTTTGTTTGTTTGGTTTAGATGTTGTGTTTGTGCTTTGGTGGAGGAACGGCATATTCTAATGGAATTTTCTTTTTGATTTTAACTTCATTGTAACAGATGGAGCAACAGCAAATTGCAAGTTATTGTTGGTACGGTATGTATTGCCTATGCTTAAATGCTTTCTATTTTACTTCCTATTTTTCTCTATATCCTTTTCTTATGTCCTTGCAAGTATTTAATGGACTATTTGATAATTGCAGGTGGCATTTGGAATGGGAATCAACAAACCCGACGGTACAATTGACTATCTTTATTGCATTAATATTTTCCTTTTATTTAGGAAGGCCAGTCTTGCTTTAATAAACTTCACACAATTTTGTAAAATTAAAGAGAAATTAATTCAATGCTAGAAACACTATGTTCCAAATTGATTTTTATTTTATGATTAACATAGATTTCAATTAAAATTTGTGTTCTTTATCTTTAATTTATGAGAACTTTATTTGAACTCTGAATCTTTTGTTTAGTCTACTAGATTTACTTTTGTTTATATTAGATCTTTCTGCTCTGCATTCTAGCTAAGCTTCTTCATTAATCTGGAAACTTTTTATTGATCTAGTTTACAGCTGAGCAGAAAACCAGTGGTTACCTTCTTAAATTATTCTGGAGGGTAAATTCTGTCATTTATGTGAAATGTTTTTTTCATTACTAAACTTACACGGCACAGTTCTTAAAGCACCTAGGTGTTGCTGATAAAGCAAATGTTCTTGTGACATGCATTTATGTCCATGCATGTGGATGGCATTTTTGGGGTCTTGTTGACAAAATAACTAATGCTTCAGATGGTGATAACTGTCATCTGTTATTTTTGGCACATTTTTTAAGGGGGAGAGAGAGAGAGAGAGAGATAGAGAGAGAGAGAGAGAGAGAGAGAGAGAGAGAGAGAGAGAGAGAGAGAGAGAGAGAGAGAGAGAGAGAGAGAGAGAAGAGAACATAAGTAGTATGTATACGGGACTATCAATTTAGTTATTGTATTGTATTTGGATCCAACCATAATTGATGCAACTCATTCATTGTCAAATCAAACTTGAGTTCTTCAGTATGCAATTAAAAGTCGTAAATGTAAATATAACCTGTGTCATGGTAAACATGACTCAATCCATTCAAGAAGTGCTTATATGACAACCCACATATCACGATAAGCATGAGTACTACTATTTACGAAGGATATGAGCATGTCCTCAGCAAGGGAGGGAGGGAGAGATAGATAGGGAGAGAGATAGAGAGCGGGAGCGGAAGCAAGCGAGTGAGCATGAGCATGAGCATGAGAGAGAGAGAGAGAGAGAGAGAGAGAGAGAGAGAGAGAGAGAGAGAGAACATAAGCAGTATGTACTCATGATTTTCAAGGGTCCGAAAGAGGGAGAGTGTGAGAACAGAAGTAGTGTGTACATGGGACTATCAATTTAGTTATGGTATTGTATTTGGATCCAACCTTAATTGTTGCAACTCATTCATTGTCAAATTAACATGAGTCCTTTAATGTGCAATTAAAATGTGTGAATGTAAATACAACCTGTGTCATGGTAAACATAACTCAATCCATTCAAGAAGTTGATAGGAAACACTTGGAAATAACACTTGGATTTCCAAGTGTTTCTTACCCAAAACCAAGAAAAACCAATGCCAAACTGCTGTCCACAGCAGAAATCAGCCAGGAAATAGGGAGAAACCGGAAGAAAACGCGAGAAAACTGAGAAGAAATTGCACAAAACTATTGTATTTCAATAGTAGAAGCAAAAACAATAAGAAAGATACAATGTTCTTCGATTCGAGAGGAAGAACAACTCTCCAACAATCTCCGGCAACGCCAAGAGCCCAAACAAGATACCCTAGAACTCCAAGAAAATTCAAATTCAAGATAATCCCTCATTCCCACCCAAAATCCCTAATTAACCATAAAGGAGTTTTACAAAATGTCTAAACAGCCCCTCGCATTCAAAATTTCCCTCCCAAAAATCTTCCCTAGCCCCCGTCGGCTTCGCTTCGCCCGCTCGGTTCCGCCTCCCGCTCGCGGTTCCGTCGCGAGTAAACCTGGACCGGTCCAGGTTGGACCGGTCCAGCCGGCCCCTCCTGGGCCTGCGTAACATTACCGCCCTCCCAAAGAATCACCTTGTCCTCAAGGTGAAAATCAGGAAACTGCTGTTTCGTCCTCTCATATGGTTCCCACGTGGCCTCGTAGTCAGGAAGGTTCTTCCACTGGATCAACACTTCCTTAGTTTTATCTTCTTTCTGGCGCACCCCTTTTAGCTCAATAGGTTCTAAAATCACCTCTAAGTCCTCAGTCAGGGTTGCTGGTAGCTCAGAATTGGCGGTGTACTCCCCAATGGCCTTTCTCAATTGTGATACGTGAAATACTGGATGTATAGTTGCCGATGGAGGTAGTTTCAATCTGTATGCTACTGACCCAATCTTCTCCAGCACTTCATATGGCCCAAAGTACCTTGGAGCCAGCTTTTCATTCCTCCTGTTGGCAACTGTCTTCTGTCTATATGGTCGGAGCTTCAGAAACACCCTCTCCCCTGCTGCAAACTGTATGTCCTTCCTATGCCCATCCGCTTGCTTCTTCATAATTTGCTGTGCTCTCAGTAGATGCCTCTTTAGCTCTTCAAGTACTCGGTCTCTCTCCTCTAAGTACTCTTCTACTGACGACACAGGAGTGCTGCTACTCCCAAAATGCACCAAGTGTGGAGGATCCCTTCCGTACAGTACTTTGAATGGCGTCATCTGTGAAGCTGAGTGAAAGGAAGTGTTGTACCAGTATTCTGCCCAGGATAGCCATTTGGCCCACAACTTAGGTATCTCCGACACAAAACATCTCAAGTAGGTTTCCAAACTCCTGTTAACCACTTCCGTTTGGCCATCTGTCTGTGGGTGATAAGCAGTGCTCCTTTTCAAAACTGTTTCTTGTAACCTGAACAGCTCCTTCCAAAAGTGACTGAGGAACACCTTGTCTCTATCGGACATGATTGCCTCTGGTATCCCATGCAACCTGACAACCTCTCTGATGAAGGCTGAAGCCACTGTTACTGCGGTGTAAGGATGTCGGAGGGGAATAAAATGAGCATACTTGCTCAGTCTATCCACCACCACCAGGATCACTGTGAAGCCTTCTGAGCGGGGCAACCCATCTATGAAGTCCATGGATATTTCCTCCCACACTCGTCATGGTAACGCCAACGGCTGTAGTAGCCCCCCTGGTGACATAGCCATGTATTTGTTCCTCTGACAAATCTCACATTTGGCCACCATCTCCTCTACATCTCTATGCATTCCCTTCCAATAAAGCTCAGCAGCAATCCTCCTGTAGGTCTTCTGCACCCCAGAATGACCACCAACCGCGCTCCCATGAAATTCTTGGAGGATGTTTGGGATGTGGATAGAAGTCCTGGGTATCACGAACCTCCCTTGATACAACAATCTGTCCCCCTCTACTGAGTACCCTGGGTGGCTATCACCTTCCCTTAATAAATCAGCCCTGATCTTTTCCAACCCCTCATCTTTCGAGCTCTCTACTTTGATTGCCGCCCAATCTAACATCAAAGGAACAGACACACCCACTGTCTGAAGTTCACCCAAACATCTGGACAAGGCATCAGCAGCTTTGTTTTCCCCGCCTGGTCTGTACTGAATTTCAAAGTCATACCCCAGCAATTTTGAAAGCCATCACTGATGCTTTTCAGTCACCATCCGTTGCTCTAACAAGTACTTCAGGCTCCTCTGATCAGTCATGACAATAAAGTGTCTGCCCAATAAGTAAGGTCTCCACTTCTGGATGGCCAGTACAATAGCCATCAGCTCTCTCTCGTAGACAGACTTCAGTCTAGCCCGGGATGACAGTACTTGACTGAAGTAAGCTATGGGTCTGTGGTTCTGCATCAACACTGCTCCCAATCCATAGCCTGAAGCATCTGTCTCCACCACAAACACCTGATTGAAGTCCGGCAGAGCAAGCACTAGCACTGTCGTCATGGCTTTCTTCAGCTTCTCAAAAGCCTCTGAAGCTGTTTCTCCCCATAAAAAATTGTCCTTCGTCAAGTGCTCTGTCAGTTGCCATGCTATAGTGCTGTATCCCCTCACGAACCTCCTGTAGTATCCTGTCAATCCCAAGAATCCTCTGAGCCCCTTCAAGGTCTTGGGTTGAGGCCATGCCAGCATTGCCTCTATCTTGGACTGATCTGCAGCCACTCCCTCTTGGGATATCACATGCCCCAAGTACTCCACCCGTGCCTGAGCGAAGTCACACTTCTTGAAATTGGCCTTCATCTGATGCTCCCTCAGCACATCCAACACCACTCTCAGGTGCTCTAGGTGTTCCTCCTCAGTCTTGCTATAAATTAGTATGTCATCAAAAAATACCAACACAAACCTGCGAAGGTGTGGCTTAAAGATCCGGTTCATCAATGCCTGGAATGTCGCTGGTGCATTGGTGAGGCCAAAAGGCATCACCAGAAACTCGTAGTGGCCCTCATGAGTCCTGAAGGCTGTTTTCTGCACATCTTCCTTCCTCATCCTGATCTGATGATAGCCTGACTTCAGATCAATTTTGGTGAACAAAGCAGCTCCATGCAGCTCATCCATCAACTCGTCAATCACAGGGATGGGAAACTTATCAGGCACTGTCTCTTTGTTGAGAGCTCTGTAGTCAACACAGAACCTCCAACTCCCATTCTTCTTTTTCACCAGCAGAGCTGGGCTAGAGAAAGGGCTCACACTGGGCTGAATGATCCCCCCTTCTAGCATTTCCCCCGCCAATTTCTCAATCTCATCTTTTTGCACCTGAGGGTATCTGTAAGGTCTCACACTGATAGGGGAGACTCCCTCTTTCAGGATGATCTGATGCTCTCGCTCTCTGTCAGGTGGGAGTCCCACCGGAAGTTGGAACACATCATCGAACTCCTGTAGAAAGGGCTGAACCAACGCAGGAATGGGTTTTTCTTCCCCCTCCTGTTGATCCTCCAAGCTCTGCAACTCCATCAGGAAACCTCCTCCTTCCTCATGGATAATTTTTACCATCGACCTGAGTGACACTCCAGCTCTGGACAAACCTGATTCCCCCCTCAGCTTCACCCTCTTGCCTTCTACCATCAGTTCCATCACCATGGTTCCCCAGTTCACCTTGGTTTCACCCAAGGTCTGTAGCCATTTCATGCCCAAAATGACATCGGTGCTACCCAACCTCAGGGGTAGGAAATCCTCCACCACCCTGATCTCCTGTAGGCTCATCTCCACCCCCTTGCAGATCCCCGTGCTAGACTCAATCTTTCCTGTCCCCATCATCACCCCATAACTGCCTGTCTCAGTAGGCTCCATCCCCAGCTCCTCCGCCACCTGGGTGGATATGAAATTGTGGGTTGCCCCACTATCGATCAGTACTACTACCTCCCTCCCATGGATCTTCCCCTTCACCTTCATGGTATGACTAGGAGTAAATCCCATCACAGAATTGAGGGATACCTCGGCCACCTCCAACTGGGGGTCACTCTGTTCCTCATCAGAGTCATCACCCTCCTCAGGCGCCTCGTCTATATAGACGGTGAGAGCCCGAAGAGCGCGATCCTTGCATCTGTGCCCTGGAACAAACTTCTCCTCACATCTGAAACAAAGGCCCTTGGCCCTCTTCTCCTGCATCTCTTCCTCAGTCAATTTCTTGAAGCTTCCTGCAGTTCTAGTCACCCCGCTCTTCTCCTTTCCACTCTCTCTAGGGACACTAGGGCTTGGCCCTTTTGGAGCCAAGTAAGTGGTAGTTGTCCTGGTGGGACCTCCTGAGTGGTTGTTCTGCCAACTTCGAGCGTTGGTCTTCTGGTTCTCCACCAGCTGAGCCAACTCCATTGCCTCCCTCAGGTCTCTCAGTCTCATGACCTTCACAGCATCCCTAATTTCTGGCTTGAGCCACTTCATAAAGTTCCCCCCCAACGTGCTGTTCGATAAGCCCTCCATGTCGCCCACCAGACTCTCGAATTTCTTTCTGTATTCCTCCACTGTCCCCTCCTGAGTGAGGGCATAGAACTGCTCGGAGATCTCCCATGGGCTGCCCCCCCTGAATCTCTCTCTGATGGCCTCTTTGAAATCCCTCCACGTTCTCACCGGATCCCACTTATCCATGTACTTGAACTAGGCAAAAGCCGCCCCTTCCAAGCACATGCTAGCAGCCATCAATCTCTCCTCCTCCATAAGGCCATTCACTGCAAAGTACCTTTCCACCTTGTGGATCCACTCATCCACATTTCCCTCTTCGAAAACAGGCATTTTCAGCTTCCTGGCCCTCGTGTCCATCCCGTATGCTCTGTGCCCCCCATGGCCTCCTCTGTCCCAGGCAATGGGGTCTTCCCAAGTTCCTCTTTCTCCATATCGGGGCTCATCCTCCCTCCTCGGCCGTCGATAGCCATCTTCCCCTCGCGCTCCGCCATGGTGGTTATGGATCCCCCATGGCCGGTCCACTAGGTCGGGCCTCTTACGACGCCAATCATCCTCTCTTTCTTCCCTGAAGTCTCTCCTTCTTTCCTGCTCTTCCCTCCTGATGGACTCCCGATGTAGCATTCTTTCGTTGCTACCAAGCAGTTCCACTTCCTCTTCCCCTTCCGGATTTGCCTTCTCCTTACCCTTGCTCCCACTACCTTCTCCTCTTTCCTCCACTGGCACAGCTCTTGCTTGCCCTTCCAACAACTTTTTCATCATCTCCTCCAATGCCATGAATTTCCCTTCCATATTCTCACTCAACGTCGCCATCTTCTCCTCCAGATCCGCCTTAAATTGACCCACTTCGGTCTCCAAGACTTCTGCACGTTTAGATGCCATGGGAACCAAAAAATGGTCTCCGGATCCCTTCCGAAAAGCAAAAATCTGCAGCGAAATGGTGGAAAACAGCCCCCCACCGTCCGGATCTTCGCTCTGATACCAATTTGATAGGAAACACTTGGATTTTCAAGTGTTTCTTACCCAAAACCAAGAAAAACCAATGCCAAACTGCTGTCCACAGCAGAAATCAGCAAGGAAATAGGGAGAAACCGGAAGAAAACGCGAGAAAACTGAGAAGAAATTGCACAAAACTATTGTATTTCAATAGTAGAAGCAAAAACAATAAGAAATATACAATGTTCTTCGATTCGAGAGGAAGAACAACTCTCCAACAATCTCCGGCAACGCCAAGAGCCCAAACAAGAAACCCTAGAACTCCAAGAAAATTCAAATTCAAAATAATCCCTCATTCCCACCCAAAATCCCTAATTAACCATAAAGGAGTTTTACAAAATGTCTAAACAGCCCCTCGCATTCAAAATTTCCCTCCCAAAAATCTTCCCTGGCCCCCGTCGGCTTCGCTTCGCCCGCTCGGTTCCGCCTCCCGCTCGCGGTTCCGTTGCGAGTAAACCTGGACCGGTCCAGGTTGGACCGGTCCAGCCGGCCCCTCCTGGGCCGGCGTAACAGAAGTGCTTGTATCCACCTCTATTATCAGAACCCACGTATCATGATAAGCTTGAGTACTACTCTTTTAGAAGGATATGAGCCTTTGTCCTCTCACATTACATCACTTATCCACATATTTGAATAGATAAGATTTTAAGTAGATATTTCATCTTCTTTGATTCACACAGCCATATTTAAATACATAAATCTCAACTATTAAAATTTACATATGCACGATGTATGGTACGTCAGGAAAAATGCTCCTTTCCTTTTAAAATGATAATAGTCTTACTCTTTCTCCTTCTATCTATATGAGATGGAGAGGGAGAGATTTAAATAAATCAATGAAGGAGAGTTTGGTAAAATCATCAATGTTTGATGAGGGAACATCGATGTTTACAAGGATCCACAGAAGGTTAGTTTGACGTAAAACCAATCAATGAATAAGGGTGAAGTAGGGTTATAACAATAATAAAACACAAAATTAGGAGCAAGACAGTAGCATGGTAGAAAAACTAAGAAACATATCAACTAAACTGAGAACTAATAACAAAAATAATGATAGTTGAGAAGCAAGCCAATTGTGTGGCAGTGCAGTAATATTATTTCATTGGCCAACAATACCCCAAAGGAATACTTTAAAAGGGAAATTAATTGTTGCTTTACATTTCTAAAAAAAAAAGATAACACAGAATATTGCATGATATGAGGTAGATCTAAGGGAAAAAATATTGGAAAAAATTATACTAAGAAGAAATATGTTACAATAGATGAGTAGTATGAAGGATACATCAAAAGCACACAAGCTCGCTATCTCAAGCATTTAATGTTAGGACAGTACCATCTGTGTGATGGAAGAGGAGAAAATGACAGAAGCATAAAAAAGACAAAATCTCGATAAGTAGAGGATCATAAAAGATCGTCAATCATGATTTAGCATTGCTAAATTGGCTTTCATTGAACAAGGTTGAGGAATCTTTGTCCTAGAAGAAGCTCAGTGCATGGTGCTAGCACTCTGCATCAAGGTTTTAAAAGGCGAAATCGGGAATCGAGGCGTTTTTTCTAAACGAGGCGAGGCGTAAGCCTCGAGGCGGATCGAGGCGTAAGCCTCAAAACGAATAAAAAAAATTAATTTAAAATTATAAATAATGACAAAAAATAACAAAATATTATGTCAACTATGAATTTGAAGATTTGTTTTAAGATAATATTACTGGAATACAAGATTTAAAATAAACTCACTTAAAAATAAAACATCCCCTTAGGATCAAGACCCAAAGCAGGCTCGTCATCACTTTGATTGTCTTCAGAAGAATCTTCATAATTAATGTCAAAGTCATCCTCAAACTCTTCTTCATCTATAATATTTTTTCCTTTATCTCCTATATCAGTTAATATTTCATTAGCTATAAAATGAAACAATAGTAACATACAAAATAATTCATTATATTTAAGAATACCTTTGAATTTTTTTGAAGCTTCAATCTCACTTTGTTTCTTCCTTTTATATACTTGGGCAGTTGCTTCATTATCTTCTTCATTGATATGAGTTTCTCCTTCTACTTCAACTTCAGAAACATCAGCATTCTTAGGAGTAACCCATTCATCATCAGATTGTAACTCATCAACAAGCAAAGGATCAATTTCATTCTCAATATTTCCTTGATTCTGCAATTTGAGATATCTATCTTTTAATTTTTTGTTAAACATAACATAAACTAGTTTGTTCATTCGATCTGCCGCCAATCGATTTCTCCTCTTTGTATGAATTTGATTGAAAATGCTCCAATTACGCTCGCATGCAGAAGCCGAACACGTTAGGCTAAGAACTTTAACTGCAAAAGCTTTTAATTCAGGAACATCATCTCCAAACTGAGCCCACCAACGTTCTACATGAAGATAAACATAGTATTTTATGAATATTGGTTGAAGTAGAAGACTTGAACATAAATATTAACATTAAAATTATAAATACTCAAACTATAAACATACCAGGAGATCGTGTTTTGTAGCATGTTTGTGCTGCTCTAAATCCAAACATTCCCTTCTTCAAATGAAAATCCTCAAGTTGATCATTTACTTTAAGGTAGTTTTCTTCAGAAATGAGTTTGTCCATACATGCATACAAACCAGTTTTCACCTCTTTGTCAACATGAAAATCCTTATCATAATGAAATTGGGGATTTAAATAGTACGCAGCAGCATGTAAGTGTTGGTGTAATTGTCGATCCCACTTTTCATCTATAATATCCCATATTTCTTTATAGGCACTTTCTTGACCTCCCAATTCTTTTGCAATATCTTCTTTAGCCCTATTCATTGCTTCATAAATAAATCCCATAGCCGGGGCCCTCTCACCATCAACCATTCTAAGCACCTTTACTAATGGTCCTGTTGTCTTCAAAGCATAATTTGTACTGCGCCAAAATGAATCGTCTCTCATAACAATCTTTTTAACTTGCTTTCCTTCTTGTTTTTTGGCCCATGAACTTTTATCCCACTCTTCAGAAGCAAACATTGCTTCCAAAGGTTGTCTTAACTCCTTGAATCTCTGCAATGTTAAATATGCAGTAGCAAATCTTGTAACAGCAGGTCTAATAATTTCCTTGTCAGTGAATTTTCTCATCAAGCTGAGTATCCAAGAATGATTGTATATAAACTTACTAACGAATTTGGCCTTAAATATGGCTGATTTATGTTGAGGCAACTGTCCCAACCTCTCAAGCATCAAGTCAATACAATGTGCAGCACAAGGAGTCCAGTAAAGGTGAGGCCTCTTCTCCATTAACATTCTTCCTGCAGCTTTGTATGCACTTGCATTATCAGTAACAACCTGTACTACTAAAGCGTCTCCCACTTCCTCCACAACTTCATCCAACATTTCAAACAATAATTGGGCATCCTTTACAAAGCTTGAAGCATCTACTGATTTGAGAAAAACTGTTCCATATGGATTGTTGACCAAAAAATTAATAATACTTCTATGTCGAATATCTGACCAACCATCTGACATTATTGTCACCCCTGTCTCAATCCAAGTCTTCTTAACATCATCCACCATCTTTGAAGTTGTCTTGACCTCCTCATTCAGCATCCAAGTTCTCAGCTCATACATGCTTGGAAGTTGTAATCCTCTTCCATAGCTTCCAACAGATCGTAACATATTGATCCACGACGGACTCCTAACAACATTAAATGGAATCCCATTTTCATAGATGAATCTGGCGATATCCAAACAAACTCTATTCCTGAGTTCTTTTGTAGTTGTAGGAGGCTGAATATCCTGAGTATTTATGTTTTCGTCGTTATCAATATTTAGCATAAATCTATCCATGGGCCCCCGACTGCCTCGGTCAGAAGAAACTAAATGGCTTCCAGTACTGGAACCTTCATGCTGTGATCCATAGTAAGAAGAGTTTCCTATCATCTCTTCCATATTTCTTTGTGTGACCTCCTTTGTGGTGGCAAACTTCTTTAAATAATTTATACATTCCTTCTTTACCTCATCAGGAACTTTTGCACATGGTCCCACATTGACATGAGTGCAAGCTAGATGATCCTTCAATCTCTTGACGCCACCAGTTATCCGCTTCTCACAGAAATTACATTTCATGTAAACATATCCCTTCTTTGCACCTTCGCCTGACACTTCAACTTGAGTTCCATATTTCCATGCAGGATCTTTCCTTCTTGTGCCACTAGTCATGCTAACAATAGGATATATTTCAACAATTATTTGTACTACCAAATACCAATAATAAAACAACATGAATACAAAAATATACCAGTCTGCCGGGGGTCCAAGGGGGCGCTGCCCCCTGGCGGGGTTCGACCTGTATTATAAGAGTAATTTTGAAATTCTGCTCAATACCGAGCGTGTACCGAGCAAGTACTGCTTAGTACCGAGCGTGTACATGCTCGGTACTGAGCAGTTCATGCTCGGTACACACTCGGTACTGAGCAGTACATGCTCGGTACACGCTCGGTACTGAGCGGTACATGAGTACATGCTCGGTACACACTCGGTACCGAGCATGTACTACTCGGTACCGAGCATGTACCGAGCGTGTACTCATGTACCGCTCAGTACCGAGCATGTACCGAGCATGTACTGCTCAGTACCGAGCATGTACTCATGTACCGCTCAGTACCGAGCGTGTACCGAGCATGTACTGCTCAGTACCGAGTGTGTACCGAGCATGTACTCATGTACCGCTCAGTACCGAGCGTGTACCGAGCATGTACTGCTCAGTACCGAGTGTGTACCGAGCATGAACTGCTCAGTACCGAGCATGTACCGCTCAGTACCGAGCGTGTACCGAGCATGTACTCCTCGGTACCGAGCATGTACAATCTGATGAAGCGAGACATGAAGCAAATAACGGGAAGAAAGATCGTTACCTAGCCGTGAAAAAAGAACCTTCGATTACAGGAAGCTGGAGAAGAAGAAGCGAGACATGAAGCAAATGACCGAAAGATTACGGGAAGAAAGAGAAGAAATAATTCGTTACCTTCGATCGCCTTCAGTTATGTTCGAACTCGACCGAACTATGGTCGTCGAAGTCGACGGAGTTCGCCTTTCAGTTCTCACCCGAAGCAGAAGCAGGTATGTTACCCTAATACTCGACTCTTATACGACTCTCACCGCTCGGTCTATATACTGACAAATCGAAGCGGTGCCTCGTTTCGCTTCGAGGCGTTACGAACCGAAGCCTACGCCCTGTGCGAAATAAGCGCACGCTCCGCCGAATCCAACGAGGCGTAAGCCTCAACGCGCAAATGCTTCGCCTCGCCTTGAGTCGCGTCTCAGTGCGTACGCCTCTTCCGCCTTTTTAATCGTTGCTCTGCATAATGATGGCAATTTGGTGCTGTGTTATGAAGTACTATGCCTCACAATGATGATTCCTGCACATAATTTGGCATGTTCATCAACAGTGATATGAAGAGTATTCTTTTATTAGGGGAATGTTTGTTCTCATCATTTGTTCTTCTTGTTAGATATCTTCAAATGTAAGATCGGTACAATTGGTGTTGCTTTTCCATCTAAGAATAAGTTGATTATCTTGATCGTTTTTTATGAATGTTTGACATTGGATTGAACGTAGTGATTATATGGATAATGTTAATATCGGATTGTACATAGTGAATAACTGGATAATGTTTGATTACCTACATGAAAGCTTATAAAGGACATTAAAATGTTGTGTGTAAGTATGCAAGCTGATAGAGTTTTATTTGTTTTGTAACTTCAAATACATTTATCTCACGATTTGCACATTCTTTAGTATTTTCCCTTTACATGCGTGATGCATGATTAAATTATTTTGGAAGTTTATAGAATTGATATACTACTATTTCTCCTGGTGTGGATTGAGTTGTGGTTCTTGGCCATCATTTGGATGTTGATTGTCTAGACACTAAATAAAATAAGTTTGTGTGGAAAAATATCTCCATCCCCATATAAGTATGATAGTTTATCGAAAACCTTTTGAGTTTACTGGTCTTGTTTGTTTTCTCCCATAGAAAGCTTCTAAGCTTCCCACTGACTATAGTATTTTTTTTTTGAAAATAGTCAGGTTTGTCATTCATCACAGCCTTAGCAAGTCGATGGAAACATACTATCAGGTAGTTTAAATTTGCTTGCATTCTTTACTTTAATCAGAGGATTTACTTTACCTCTTGCGTTTACAGGAAAGCGGGCGAGCTGGCAGAGATGGACTTCCTTCAGAATGCATTCTATATTATAAACCTAGTGATGTTCCACGTCAGGTATTTATTCCAGTTCAAGCTAATCATTTTGAACTATTTTTCTGACAATTGAAAGCACAATCATTGCCTTAACAGAGTTCGATGGTATTTTATGAGAATTCTGGCCTGCAGAATCTTTATGACATTATTAGATACTGTCAGGTAAACATTTTTTTTGCTGAAATTTCTGAATACTTATGATTTCCTGCGGATTTATTAAATGTAAATAGAAAAGCAAGTCAAGCTTATCTGACAATTAATACAAAACTGGAGCTGGAGTATTGTACCTTCATAAAATAGACATGGTGTTCTTAAGATAGTGATCACCTATCTTTTACCCCATATGTGTTTAAAGTCCAGGAGAAGTTGCCGAAGAAGTGCTATCTTTCGTCATTTTGGAGAGCCCCTGCAGGACTGTAATGGTAACTTTTAACATGCTTTAAGAAACCACCATTTTGATTATATAATGGAATAAGAAATTTGTATGAGTCTCCGTGATGTGGCCATGAATATGTCAGGTATGTGTGACAACTGTGCATATGGAACAGAGCTGACGGAGATTGATGTCACTGGTATGATAATGTTTCATGATTTGGTTTCTTTGCCTGTGGTATTGTTCTATAGAATATTTACTTTTCCATGACATGTTAGTTCCAATTCATGGAGCTCATATTTATTTTTTTATGCGTTGCTGCTTTGCCTTTTAAATAAATATTGACCGTAGAGAGCAGTGGAATCTGGTCCTTCGAGTGCTGGAATTTATCATTAGGCTTCATTTGTGTCCTTGTGCTTCAGTATCATCTTTTCCATAACATCTGGTAGTTTTATAGTTACATCCAAACCTATAAGTAAATACATTTGTCGGTTATAATATTCTACTAAAACTAGTTGGGTCTAAAGACTAAAATAAACTGAGTAAATACAAATAGGGTTAACCAAATATTAATAAAAAGCTAATTCCTTCTGTTTACATCCTACGGCTGTGCTAGGATTGCTTCCATATCCTGCAACTGAACTGTTTATTGGTTGTCATTGCTGCTGGGAACGTCTGCATCCTGCTGCTTGGTTGGTTTCTAGCTGCTGGTGCTGTTAAGGACGTCGTCACCCTGTCGTGACGGCTGGTGCTTGCGTTAGGAGTTTTGCCTCTTTGATGACATACTCAGATGTGGGTATTATTATCTTTGCCATGTCTTTCTGTGGGCTCCGAAAATTCGACCCCGGCCTCTACTCGCTTTTCTTATTCGGCGAGGGAGTTTTAACGGACTAAGTTCCGGGGTAAATTTTGGAAGGCAGATAGGTTTGTAGATAAGACACTACCCAGAGATTTCGCCCTCATTTTGTGAGGACTTTATGATCTAAGTTCTGGTTTCCTATAGGCGCAAGCCTCTATAGTTAATTACCCCTCCCGATCACGAGAGAGAACTTTCGATTAAGGCTAGTCGTCAATCAGATATGTATAGAAATACATGTATCTGGCATATAGTAGCAGCAATGGATATGGATTGGAATTTGAAATGTTGGATTTGAATTTGAGTATTTGGAAGGATTTGACAAGTTTGATATTTAAAATAGAAATTTCACCATCATGCACTTAAAGCTGATGGTGGGGGAATGGATAATGGACCCGATCAAGATCCCATGGTTCCGTCGTCCCGGGCCATCGTGGTCCCTGGTCTACTTAGTCAGAGGAGGTAGTCGACCCAACCTGACAGAAGGATCCTTGTCGGCAGCCATGGGTTGCTTCGTCCAAGGGGACCTTGTAGACCGGGGTTGAATGTTTGTCTAAGGGAACAAATTTGAATTCACCTTAGCTTACAGAGGGCTTTGTGCCCTATCGATCATATCCTATTGATTCATATCTCAAGGATTTAACGCCATTAAGGAGCGTATTGGCTCTGGCCATAACCGCTATCTGTGGTGTCATTTGGCGGCAAAACCATTTGGTTCAGAGGGCCCCGGGTCATAACCGTTTACCTGCAGTGCCATTTGGCGGCGAAACTACCGGTTAGAGGACACGAACCACGTCCTTACTGGCAAGAGATTGTTTGAGAATGGATCCTAGTGATATTTTCGACTAGACATTTGGCTCTTTGTTTATACAATCTTGATGCAACTATGTATAAATTATCTTAATTTCACCATTCATGGATGTGATGTTAGAGATTTCCCGCACCACGAGTCTTCATTTGCTTGCATCCTATTCGGATGTTGTAAGTTGATTGATCTCCATTTTTGTTTACAATCATTTATAAGCGTTGCTATGTTCATTATATATTTTAGAAGATCGATGTATTTTCTTTGTAAATTTGATCTTTACTGTTTATAGAATATGGCGTGCTTGATTGTATGACATTGTTGTAATTGTCATGCCTCTTTTGCATTCTGCTTATAGTTCATGTGCATCATACTCATCTTATCCCCACAAATGAATTTTTGTGTCTTCATGAAAATCTTGTGTTCATGCTCATCAACAATCACATCCAACAATAGTTCTCCCTTTTAATGCTTTCAAGCTCTTCTAACATAGACTTGAGTTGATCAATATGAATACCACTAGTTTCATATTATTTCTATGTGGACTATAGGTTCTGCAACATTTCTTACAATCAAGTTGTATGTTCATATTGCTCGTGATCACACCTTCTTCGAATTGAATTGTTGTTGATAAGAGACATGGCATTGCATCCTTTCATTCAATTGAGATGATCGTTGTAGGCTAATTATGATTGCTCAAATAAGCTTTTTATCAAAGCTTGTGGCGACTTTGTGTGTGAGTCTTTGCTTGAAAATAAGTTGAACCACAAGTTCATTTAGCACTATTTGATTGTATTTTCATTTGATTCTTGCTTGAACATTGACCAAGCTTGGATGCTCTCCTTCACAAGTCCCTTGTCATATGTTAAGATTTGTTCCAAAATTCTCCACAAATCTATTTGGCACTTGCTTACAAATTGAAATGATTCTTTCTTAATCTTTATTAAGAGCTGTCTTATGATTCAAATTCAAGCTTCAAGTTAATGTCATTTGGTTTAAGTCAAGTCCAAATGTTCAACTAGCAAGCTTAAGTCCTTGCTCAAATTGTTCAAACTCAAGTCCCAAATCAAAGTCTCCTGTGATATTGTAGAGTCCGAGTTTGAGTTCATATTCATATAGGTCGAGTTCTTGTTGAAGTTCAAATGAGAGTCCAAGTTATGAGCTCTTTGAATCCAATTAATTTCTTTTATATTATCCAAATTCATTTGAATTTTATGCTCATTTTGTTCAAATAAGTCCACAAGTCCAAGCTCATTTCTTTTTGTTCAAGTCCTTGGATTTTCAATCCAAATTTCGGCAGCCTCCCGGCGTCTCCCCCGTTTAGGGGAAAAACTAAGAGGCAACCATTCCCCTCGACGCTACGTGAGCGCTTCAGGTAGGTGTCAAAAATGACACCGCGGTCGTGAATGAAATTTTTTTTATCCCCGCCTGCTACGTGAGCATTTAAGGGTGTTTTGTTTGTTTATTATAAGAAGAAAACAGACGTTAGGAAAAACACAGATTTCCCCCCTCTGCACCACGTGGGCGTTCGGGGGTACTTATTATGAAAAATAAAGAACACTTTTTTTTTATCCCCTTCGCCGCAAGCTCCGCACCGGTTTCCCGCCCTGTAACGCTACTTGAGCGCCTCGGGGGTTTGCTGGCTCGTTGCTAGCATTGAAGAGGGATCCTTATGTCGTCACAAGCATCGCACCAGTTTCCCACCCTCAACGCTACGTGAGCGCCTTGGGGGTTTGCCGGCCCGTCACAAGCATCGACAAAAGAACCATTTTTTTTTTACAAGAAAGCAATATATATAACAAATATATTAACAAATTTATTAATATATATTATATTATATAATAATAGATTTATTATATAATAATAAATATATTAATATATATGATATTATATAATGACAAATTTATCTATCTATATATATATATATATATATATATATATATATATATATATATATATATATATATATATATATATATATATATATATATATATATATATATATATATATATATATATATATAAAGAGAACCTCTTGCGGCTAAGGAAGAGGGAAGGGAGATCGGGCAAGGCTGTTGGCTACAGAGGTTGGTCACGCACGGGTGAGGGATTCGGCTTCAGGCAGAGGAGATCGGGTGAGAGGCGTGGAGCAAGGGTTCGGTTAGGTGGACTTAAAGCAAGTGGAGCTCGTGGCTTGGAGTCGAGAGCAGAGGGGTTCGGTCGGGTTTGGCTTCGGACGGGATGGAGATGGCGTGAGGAGCTCAAGGGGACGAACAGGATGAGCTCGGCTTCGGGTTGGGGAGATGAGGTCGGTGGCTCCTTCTCTTCCTGTTTCTCTCTTTCTCCCTTTCTCTCTCTGCGAACTGAAGGGAGGCGGAGGTCGGGCTGTTGGAACGGAGGCAGTGAGGTGGAGTTACGGGAGGAGAAGAGGTATCGGGAGGAATTCGTGAAAGCTGGAGTGCGAATGGGAGAAGAGCCGCCGGAGGTGTCCGCTCGATTGGCTTTTAAAGGCGTCGAAGAGCGACGATCGAGAGCGGGATTCATGCAGGAATTGCGGAGACGAGACACAAGCGGCGCTGACTCAGCGTAACCTCGGCAGGATTCGCGGAAGATTTTCAGCGGAGTTCGTGGATCCGACGGGATACGAGGTATCTTTTATCGTTATTTTTGTCTTCCTTCGGATATTATCTGAAGGTCAACACTTTCAACATTTCTGGCCCAATCTTCTCACTTTGTAGTGGGGGTCGAAACGAATAAATTATTGCCTAACATTCCCGTTAGCATGAAAAGTAACCATATGTTCTAGGTTGAGCGAGGGAAATGAAGCCAAAGAGCATGAAAAATAACCTTATGTTCAAGGTTGAGTGAGGAAAATGGAGCACAAAGAGCTGAGAAATTTTCCTATGAAGCATCTTTCAGAGCTATTAATGTCCATTGTAAAAAGATCTGGCGGTGACAATGATGGTGGGTGAGAAGCTAGAATTACATTCAATAAATTGAGGGGTCGGTTGTTATTGGTGAGATCAAGTAGTGAGGTGGGCAAGACTGGCAGATCACCTTTGCTTTCTGGAGCTAGTGCCATGCAACTGGGCTGATAATTGAGTGAACTTGAAAAATGTTCAAAATAATGTATTGTCAATTTAGAATGTATACGATTCACCACGAAGGATTGTCGAAAAGGTTGTAGCCTAACCATGAGCTACTCAAAAATGGTTAATCGGACATCCTGTCAATGATGATTGGCTATCACCTTCATTCTGTGTTGATCCTGCTGCATATTTTGCAGAATTTTTTGAGTAGTGTGTCATGATCTATCAAAATAGCATCAATAGAAAACAATGTCTGAGTGCCACGAATATAAGGATATAAGGAATGGATGGTGGCAATTGACCATAAAGAATGAAATGGGGTGATTATTTTGCAAAAGAATGGCACCAATAGCTACAATGGGGGAACCTGCCTCAATATTAATGGTTTAGTAAAGTTAGACAATGCTAAGACACAAGCGGAAGTCATTGCAAGTTTTAGATTACTAAAAGAAGTAGAAGCATGAGTGTCTCATTTAAAAGTATCTTTCTTAAGTTGGTTAAGTTAGTCTGTTAAAGGAGTAACAATAGAAGCATAATTCGATATAAACTGACGATAATATCCTTTTAAACCCAAAAAGGCCCTAAATTGATGTAATGACAAAAGAACGGGCCTGATCTTAATTGCTTCGACTTTGTTAGGATCGACTTGTACATTACCAACAAAGAAAAAATAAACAACTTATTTAATTGTGTTTGATAGAATTGACATACACTCAATTTAAAAAAAAAATGGATTAGACATTAAGAATTTGAAGATAATATGCAAATGATTATAATGAAGGGTTAAAGGAGGGTTTTAAATTAAAATACAAGAACAATACCAACAAGAATTCCCACTATTTGTGCTTGACTATATTGTACGATTCACTACGAAGGAGAGTTGATGTATGTTCAAAATAATGTTTTGCCAATTTAGAATGTGTACGATTCAGCACGAAGGATTGTAGAAAAGGTTGTAGCCTAACCATAACCTACTCAAAAATGGTTAATCGAACATCCTGTCAATGATGATTGGTTATCACCTTCATTCTGTGTTGATCCTACTGCATATTTTGGCAGAATTTTTTAAGTAGTGTGTCATGATCTATCAAAATAGCATCAATAGAAAACAATGTCTGAGTGCCACGAACATATGGACATAAGGAATGGATGGTGGCAATCGACCATAAAGAATGAAATGGGGTGATTATTTTACAAAAGACTGGCAAGAGATTGTTTGAGAATGGATCCTAGTGATATTTTCGACTAGACATTTGGCTCTTTGTTTATACAATCTTGATGCAACTATGTATAAATTATCTTAATTTCACCATTCATGGATGTGATGTTAGAGATTTCCCGCACCACGATTCTTCATTTGCTTGCATCCTATTCGGATGTTGTAAGTTGATTGATCTCCATTTTTGTTTACAATCATTTATAAGCGTTGCTATGTTCATTATATATTTTAGAAGATCGATGTATTTTCTTTGTAAATTTGATCTTTACTGTTTATAGAATATGGCGTGCTTGATTGTATGACATTGTTGTAATTGTCATGCCTCTTTTGCATTCTGCTTATAGTTCATGTGCATCATACTCATCTTATCCCCACAAATGAATTTTTGTGTCTTCATGAAAATCTTGTATTCATGCTCATCAACAATCACATCCAACAATAGTTCTCCCTTTTAATGCTTTCAAGCTCTTCTAACATAGACTTGTGAGTTGATCAATATGAATACCACTAGTTTCATATTATTTCTATGTGGACTATAGGTTCTGCAACATTTCTTACAATCAAGTTGTATGTTCATATTGCTCGTGATCACACCTTCTTCGAATTGAATTGTTGTTGATAAGAGACATGGCATTGCATCCTTTCATTCAATTGAGATGATCGTTGTAGGCTAATTATGATTGCTCACATAAGCTTTTTATCAAAGCTTGTGGCGACTTTGTGTGTGAGTCTTTGCTTGAAAATAAGTTGAACCACAAGTTCATTTAGCACTATTTGATTGTATTTTCATTTGATTCTTGCTTGAACATTGACCAAGCTTGGATGCTCTCCTTCACAAGTCCCTTGTCATATGTTAAGATTTGTTCCAAAATTCTCCACAAATCTATTTGGCACTTGCTTACAAATTGAAATGATTCTTTCTTAATCTTTATTAAGAGCTGTCTTATGATTCAAATTCAAGCTTCAAGTTAATGTCATTTGGTTTAAGTCAAGTCCAAATGTTCAACTAGCAAGCTTAAGTCCTTGCTCAAATTGTTCAAACTCAAGTCCCAAATCAAAGTCTCCTGTGATATTGTAGAGTCCGAGTTTGAGTTCATATTCATATAGGTCGAGTTCTTGTTGAAGTTCAAATGAGAGTCCAAGTTATGAGCTCTTTGAATCCAATTAATTTCTTTTATATTATCCAAATTCATTTGAATTTTATGCTCATTTTGTTCAAATAAGTCCACAAGTCCAAGCTCATTTCTTTTTGTTCAAGTCCTTGGATTTTCAATCCAAATTTCGGCAGCCTCCCGGCGTCTCCCCCGTTTAGGGGAAAAACTAAGAGGCAACCATTCCCCTCGACGCTACGTGAGCGCTTCAGGTAGGTGTCAAAAATGACACCGCGGTCGTGAATGAAATTTTTTTTATCCCCGCCTGCTACGTGAGCATTTAAGGGTGTTTTGTTTGTTTATTATAAGAAGAAAACAGACGTTAGGAAAAACACAGATTTCCCCCCTCTGCACCACGTGGGCGTTCGGGGGTACTTATGAAAAATAAAGAACACTTTTTTTTTATCCCCTTCGCCGCAAGCTCCGCACCGGTTTCCCGCCCTGTAACGCTACTTGAGCGCCTCGGGGGTTTGCTGGCTCGTTGCTAGCATTGAAGAGGGATCCTTATGTCGTCACAAGCATTGCACCAGTTTCCCACCCCTCAACGCTACGTGAGCGCCTTGGGGGTTTGCCGGCCCGTCACAAGCATCGACAAAAGAACCATTTTTTTTTACAAGAAAGCAATATATATAACAAATATATTAACAAATTTATTAATATATATTATATTATATAATAATAGATTTATTATATAATAATAAATATATTAATATATATGATATTATATAATGACAAATTTATCTATATATATATATATATATATATATATATATATATATATATATATATATATATATATATATATATATATATATATATATATATATATATAAAGAGAACCTCTTGCGGCTAAGGAAGAGGGAAGGGAGATCGGGCAAGGCTGTTGGCTACAGAGGTTGGTCACGCACGGGTGAGGGATTCGGCTTCAGGCAGAGGAGATCGGGTGAGAGGCGTGGAGCAAAGGTTCGGTTAGGTGGACTTAAAGCAAGTGGAGCTCGTGGCTTGGAGTCGAGAGAAGAGGGGTTCGGTCGGGTTTGGCTTCGGACGGGATGGAGATGGCGTGAGGAGCTCAAGGGGACGAACAGGATGAGCTCGGCTTCGGGTTGGGGAGATGAGGTCGGTGGCTCCTTCTCTTCCTGTTTCTCTCTTTCTCCCTCTCTCTCTCTGCGAACTGAAGGGAGGCGGAGGTCGGGCTGTTGGAACGGAGGCAGTGAGGTGGAGTTACGGGAGGAGAAGAGGTATCGGGAGGAATTCGTGGAAGCTGGAGTGCGAATGGGAGAAGAGCCGCCGGAGGTGTCCGCTCGATTGGCTTTTAAAGGCGTCGAAGAGCGACGATCGAGAGCGGGATTCATGCAGGAATTGCGGAGACGAGACACAAGCGGCGCTGACTCAGCGTAACCTCAGTTGGATTCGCGGAAGATTTTCAGCGGAGTTCGTGGATCCGACGGGATACGAGGTATCTTTTATCGTTATTTTTGTCTTCCTTCGGATATTATCTGAAGGTCAACACTTTCAACATTTCTGGCCCAATCTTCTCACTTTGTAGTGGGGGTCGAAACGAATAAATTATTGCCTAACATTCCCGTTAGCATGAAAAGTAACCATATGTTCTAGGTTGAGTGAGGGAAATGAAGCCAAAGAGCATGAAAAATAACTTTATGTTCAAGGTTGAGTGAGGAAAATGGAGCACAAAGAGCTGAGAAATTTTCCTATGAAGCATCTTTCAGAGCTATTAATGTCCATTGTAAAAAGATCTGGCGGTGACAATGATGGTCGGTGAGAAGCTAGAATTACATTCAATAAATTGAGGGGTCGGTTGTTATTGGTGAGATCAAGTAGTGAGGTGGGTAAGACTGGCAGATCACCTTTGCTTTCTGGAGCTAGTGCCATGCAACTAGGCTGATAATTGAGTGAACTTGAAAAATGTTCAAAATAATGTATTGTCAATTTAGAATGTATACGATTCACCACGAAGGATTGTCGAAAAGGTTGTAGCCTAACCATGTGCTACTCAGAAATGGTTAATCGGACATCCTGTCAATGATGATTGGCTATCACCTTCATTCTGTGTTGATCCTGCTGCATATTTTGCAGAATTTTTTGAGTAATGTGTCATGATCTATCAAAATAGCATCAATAGAAAACAATGTCTGAGTGCCACGAATATAAGGATATAAGGAATGGATGGTGGCAATTGACCATAAAGAATGAAATGGGGTGATTATTTTGCAAAAGAATGGCACCAATAGCCACAATGGGGGAACCTGCCTCAATATTAATGGTTTAGTAAAGTTAGACAATGCTAAGACACAAGCGGAAGTCATTGCAAGTTTTAGATTACTAAAACAAGTAGAAGCATGAGTGTCTCATTTAAAAGTATCTTTCTTAAGTTGGTTAAGTTAGTCTGTTAAAGGAGTAACAATAGAAGCATAATTCGATATAAACTGACGATAATATCCTTTTAAACCCAAAAAGGCCCTAAATTGATGTAATGACAAAAGAACGGGCCTGATCTTAATTGCTTCGACTTTGTTAGGATCGACTTGTACATTACCAACAAAGAAAAAATAAACAACTTATTTAATTGTGTTTGATAGAATTGACATACACTCAATTTAAAAAAAAAATGGATTAGACATTAAGAATTTGAAGATAATATGCAAATGATTATAATGAAGGGTTAAAGGAGGGTTTTAAATTAAAATACAAGAACAATACCAACAAGAATTCCCACTATGTGTGCTTGGCTATATTGTACGATTCACCACGAAGGAGAGTTGATGTATGTTCAAAATAATGTTTTGCCAATTTAGAATGTGTACGATTCAGCACGAAGGATTGTAGAAAAGGTTGTAGCCTAACCATAACCTACTCAAAAATGGTTAATCGAACATCCTGTCAATGATGATTGGTTATCACCTTCATTCTGTGTTGATCCTACTGCATATTTTGGCAGAATTTTTTAAGTAGTGTGTCATGATCTATCAAAATAGCATCAATAGAAAACAATGTCTGAGTGCCACGAACATATGGACATAAGGAATGGATGGTGGCAATCGACCATAAAGAATGAAATGGGGTGATTATTTTACAAAAGAATGGCACCAATAGCCACAATGGGGGCACATGCCTCAATATTTATGGCTTAGTAAATTTAGACAATGCTAAGACACAGGTGGAAGTCATTGCAAGTTTTAGATTACTAAAAGAAGTAGAAGCATGAGTGTCTCATTTAAAAGTATCTTTCTTAAGTTGGTTAAGTTAGTCTGTTAAAGGAGTAGCAATAGAAGCATAATTTGATATAAACCGACGATAATATCCTTTTAAACCCAAAAAGGCCTTGAATTGATGTAATGACGAAAGAACGGGCCTGATAATTGCTTCAACTTTGTTAGGATCGACTTGTACATTACCAAAAAATACAAAATAAACAACTTATTTAATTGTGTTTGATAGAATTGACATACACTCAATTTAAAAAAAATGGATTAAACATTAAGAATTTGATGATAATACACAAATGATTATAATGAATGGTTAAAGGAGGGTTTTAAATTAAAATACAAGAACAACAACAACAAGACTTCCCACTATGTGTGCTTGACTATATTAATCCTTTTTGCTCTTGTGTCCTATGAAGAGTCAAATTCTCATTTAAATATTACAAAAAAGACCGTTTTTAATACTTTCCTACTAAGTTTTTTTAGGTCTATCTCTACCGTTCTTAACATAGGTCGGATCTAATATATCAACTCTCCCAACAGGGTTGTTAGAAGGTCAACATTTTATGTGATCAAACCATTTAAGTTGACTCTCTGTAATATATTGACCTCATTACTAGTGTCGGGGTTGAGTCTCCTAACATTTTATGTGACTAAACATTGAAAAACAAAGATGAACGGAAAATAAGAACTTAGCAAAATAGAACTCCCAAGATAACTAGTTGCTCACCAACAAACTGACTAGAACTTCTCTCTCTTAGCTTCTAGCTAGTGCATAATCAAACTCCTTATCAACACACTCTCTAAACTAAAATGTGCAAAGGAATGAACTAGGGTCGGGTTTTTTATTTATAATCTGGAAAGCTGATCCCTATGTGGGACCTGTTAAACTAAACTCCAAGCACAAAAATTACAAGGTGAGGAGTCACGGTACATAAGTGCTTTAGGTAGCATGCGCACCAGCTGTTAAAATTGGGAGACACGTACGCCCCGTGAATCTGTTGTACATCTCTTGAACATATACTTTTGTAAAGAAACAAAAGTGTACATTATTATGTGTCACATATTATACGACCCTTTCATTAAAATGTGCGTGATGTGCCAAACCACCAAAGGGTGTTTCCTACGAGCCCCCTATTGTATAATACGTTTGTACCAAATACATATAGACGCATCAAGCAGCACACATGCATACTTACAATCATATTAGCGCATTAAGTAACCTGAACACATGTTGTTGATCATGCAAACCATTTCATACATGTGCCAATTATCATGTCATTATACAAGTGCATCAAAATTCATGCAGGTGTGTCACACAATTGCACTATGCAAAATGTGTAAGTACATTGCACGAATGCAATATATAAATGCAATTGTATTTTACACTTGTTTAACATGCAAATGCATCACGTATATTTACTATTAAACATATAAGTACATCACGTGCACGCACTACACTATATGCAAGATCATCATGTGCATACACTACGCAACATGTAGATGCAGTAGACGTACTTGCCACACAACATGCAAATGCATATGCAGGCGTACATATATACAAACAAATATATGAATGTGTATACAAATATGCAAATATGTCATACACATCCAATGTGTCACATACAAATATATTGTGGGCTTATACTATACAACATATAGATGTAGCAGGCATACATGCTAGACAATATACCAATGAATTATGTGTGCATTATAAAGTGATGTGCAAATACATCATCATCATGTAAATCCATCACTCGTATCATACAAATATTCTTATGCATAATGCAAAGGCATTAAAAGCACGCATACCTGCATGGGCTCCGAAAAGTGCTATCTGTAATAACCCATATTTTGATTGAGGTAATTAATTTTTTTCTGGAGTCAATATAACTCCAAATCATAAACCGTCTTAGTCATAGTGTTGTTATTATAGTATTTTACTTGCATGATTTTTTTTTTTAATTTTTTGAGAGCATGATTTTTTTTAATTTTTCTAGAGCCTATTGGGAGATTTTACTCGTCTTGCTGTAAGGAACATTTACCGTATTTTTGATTTCAAAGATTTTTTGTTTTTGGTATTTTTCTGATCAAATTTATGTTTCTGTTAGCAAAAAGCGTGAATAATTTTGTATTGATATAACTTTCACCGCATAACTTTTTGTATGTCATAGAGATTGAGATTATGAATGTTTTAAGTATTTGATTTTATATTTACTCAAACGAAAACCTTTAGACTCCAAAGTTGATCTCTATAATTAAAGTTTGCCTTCAACTCCTTTAGTCTTATCAATAAGAAGAAAATCATCTTCAAAAGGCATACACTAAGGTACATCCTCTTGGAAATGTCTAGTAAGAACATCCATAACTAAATAAAAGAGATATGGGCTTATAGCTGATCCTTGATATAATCCAATTTAAATAGGAAAATACTTAGTTAAACCATCTCTTGTTTGAATTTAAGTAATAGCTTTTGTATACATATGATTAATGACTTGAATATAAATATTATTTACCCTTTTCTTTTCTAGAACTTAATAATTTATCATATGTTTTTTCTAAATCAATAAACATTATATCTAGATTCTCATTATTCTCTTTATACTTCTCCATCAAATCTCTTAATAAATATGTAGCATCCATAATAGACTTACTTGGCATGAATTGAAATTGTTTTTAAGAAATATTAGTATCACATCGTAACATATGCTCAATAACTCTTTCTCATAATTTTAATATGACATTAATTTAATTTATCTATAAGTTACACACTCTTATGCATCACCTTTATTCTTAAAATTGGAATCAACACTCTTCCACTCATTTGGTATCTTTTATCTTCAAAATAATCTTAAAAAGTTTCATAAACAAAGAAATTTCTTCATGTTCTAAGCATTTCTACACTTCTATTGGAATTTCATTAGGTTCAATAGTTTATTTTCACTTTATTTTTTTAAGTCTTTCTAACTTCAGTTTTACTAATATGATGATAAAAATAAAAATATCTATCATAGTTTAAAATTACACAATTAGAGGAGCGCTTTAAGGCGCGCCTTTGCACAATTTAGCCCTCAAGAGCCTCATTGCCTAAGCAATTTTGGCTCCAGGTGAGGCTTATGCCTCACAAGCTTTGAGGCGCGCCTCTAAGCTGCTATTGCGCAATATCATGTGAGGCGCATGCCTCTTTAAACCGGGTCCCACCTACTTAAAATGACTTATTTCTTTTGTTATATCATTCGACTCTAGTGAACCGAACAAAAATTCTCCCGCAAGGCCATTTCCGTTCGCAAAGCTTCTGCTCGGCTCCGCTCGGGTTAGCTGTCTACTGCCTCTCCCGCTGGTGCCACCTCACGCCGACGAGTTTATAGGGTTCGACCGCCCTCTACATGCACTCCACTATTGGTTTTAGGTATTTTTTTTTAGTTCAAGGAAAATTTTTTCAAGTTATGGAAAATCTAGGGTTTTCTATTTTTTGAGATTTTTTGTATGTTTTTGAATTTCTGCATTAGGAAATATAGTTAGGGCCAAGGAAAAGACAAATATTTCATTGCAGCATGACCCTTCTTAGAAATATAGTGTGCAAGTTGATGTAGGAGGCGGCGAGAAGACATGTGTATTTAAAATATAATTTTTGTGATAAGGTAGTGAAGGGTGGAGTTACTCGCATGAAGGAATACTTTTTTGTGGTTATATACTTTGGAACATGATTTTATTGCATCTATTTTCTTAATTTCCACTAATTTTACTTGTCATTTAGATGTTTATATTTTATGATAAAATCTTACTATTATTTATCTGTTAATATCCTTAAATTCTCATTTACGCAATTCTTTGTCCGTGAGGCTTACGCCTCACACCGTCTCGAGACTTATGGCTCGCCTCACGGAGGAAAAACGCCTCGAGGCTTTTTTACGCAATTTTAAACCTTGATCTCTATTTTTATTTTGGGTGCTAAATCACTAAAGCTCATTATATTATCACAATCATCATTGAAAAACTTATAAAAATATATGATCCACATTTGTTGAGTATTATCTTTTAATAAAATACATTTTTATCTTCATTTTTGATGCACTTCACTTGAACTAAATTCTTACTTCTATTTTCTCTTAGTTTGGCTAACTTATACATATATTGTGTAAATCATTAAAAACTAAATCATTTGCTTTATATTACTTTCTTAAACTCTTTATGTCCCTCTCTTTATTTTTTTTTTTCAATTTTTTGAGCTCTTTCACTCAAACCAATTATTATAACAAAGCTTCATATTTTTTCATATAATATTAGCTTCTTCATTGACATTAAAAATTTAGGATCATAAATTTTACTCTAAAATATATTTTTGTTAGTATTATTTAAATGCCCTCATTTAATCTAATCAAAATATTTTATTTTATTTTTTAATATTCCACTGCTTCATTTTAAAGTCCAAAACTAATAAATGTTACTGGATACATGAATTTTCTCTCGGAATAACTTCAAAGTCTTTGTAATATAAATGAGCTATTTTTTTCTAAAAAATAATAAATCTAAATTTTATAATATTCATTCTTATAAGTGATGAGATGCTTTTATTTTTTCTTAAATAAGGTATTAGCAATTATAAAATCATTAGCTAGAGTGAAATCTAAAATGGTCTTTTCACCTTTATCAGTCACTCAAAATACATAGCCAGAATGAATTCTTTTAAAATTTTTTACCTCTCTATCAACATGTTCATTTAAATCCTCTTCAATAAAAATATTTTCCTCAAGAGGTTTCTTTTATATTAATTCTTCTATGTTATTTCAAAATTTTAATTTTGAACATATATCCAAACCTATTTAAGGAGCATAAACAATCATAATATTAATAATTTTAGTATAAATAATAAAATTTAAAGTTATAAATCTATCTCTAGTTTTATTAATTTCTATAAGGTTATCCTTCAAACTCTTACCTATAATTATACCTACACTAATTCAAGTATGTGTCCCACATGAATATTATAATTAAATCCTAAACTAACAATCTTCTTAGCCTTCCTTCCAACTCATTTAATTTTCTGAATGCATATAATATTTATCTTCCTATGAATCATAATATTTATTAATCTCATTAATTTGCCTATAAGAGAACCTATATTCTAAGTTCATATCATAATTCTAGTTTCATTTACTAGCTTCTTTGCCCACATCCATCTATGATGTGGGAATCTTTGCTTATTTAACAGTGCACCTAAATGCCAATGCAGCGGCCCTTGCACACTTCTTGATGTATTCAGGCCATACTGCTCGTTGTTTTTAGGGAATGTCCTAACATTAATACAATGTATTAAATGATTCATGTCATGATTGTTCAATAAGTTTTATGATGGTTGTCTGAGTACCTAACACAACCCACCATTTTTTGCCTAAAAGAGCAAAGTTATTTGTTCGTGCTCCGACAAATATACTAAAATGTTTGAATTTTTTTTGAGAATTTTGTGTGAATGAAATATAAAATGAAAATAGATCGGACTTATCCTTTGCAAGCAAGTTGGTAGAGTTGATATTGTTGAAATAACAAAATAAAAGATCCAAATACCCTAATAATGATTATGTTGATGAAACATCTGAATTGGATGTGACTTTATTTTACAATTGCTCTTAAATCCTAAGAAATTTAAAAATTTTAAGTGAAATTACAACTCTAAATTTAAAGCAAAACCCATCCATCATATAAATATGTTTGTTGAGGGTGCTAAATTTTTTAGCAACTTTAGCTTTCAAAAAGTCAATGTTTTGTTGAGCATCGTTATGATTCATTTTCAGGCAGTCTCTTACTAGTAAGGACGTGATAAGTGACTCTAACTAATGATTTTGTCACAAAATGTACCATAGATAAATGATTATAATTGGGGTTCTCTAACTGGGTGATTTTTGCTGTAAAATGATATCATTAAATTATGATCATGGCTAAAGCGCACAAATTTTCCAATGGCTAATATCTCTTGAGTAAAGAATCATAGGGTAAGCATGGTTGGGCATAAAGCCCTCTATTGGCTAAGATGGACTAATTAGATAAACATTCACCTCGGGTCTATAAAGTTCCCTTAGATAAAACAACCTAAGGCTATCAACAATGATCCTTCGGTAAAACTGGGTCGACTATTTTCTCTAAGTAGACTAGGTGCCATATTGACGAGGGATGACAGAATTATAAAATCTCTGCATATAGTCTGCAAACCTGCTAAGAAAACATGGATGATTCAAAGGCATATAAAAGTCAGTAAAAAACTGTAGTTTTTCTCTAATATTTCGTCAATCAAAGACATCAAGTACAATGGAAAGGTAATCAATCACCCATGTATTTAGTTTCAGTCTATTGGAAAGACCACAACTTGAAAATCACAATCATTTTCGCATACAATTGAGACATTCTTTTGAGAAAATCCTGAGGCATTCAGTTGATTATCAAATGTTCATGAAAGTGATTCGTGTTGCATATGCTATGAAATTTAATATTATCAAGGAGAATTGATTTCTTGATATATAATTGGAAAACCATGAAATTAAATTTTAAATGAAAGAAGAATGATCATTCTTATCCTGCAAGAATTCCATCCATATATAAATTGAGCCAAAAATTGTATGGCATGCTGTTATAATTGCTGCTGGTATTGGCCGGTTGCTCCAACAAAAAGTCAACTTACTTTTACCTTAATAGGTGTCCCATGAAATGACAGCATGTAAACTTATTTGTAATTGGTGAACTTGAACAATTTGGCCTCAATTGGGGTGGTGCATTTGAGCTAGATTAGTCTTTTAAATGTCTGGCAGGATGTAAGTAAAAAAATTCTCATATATTCCTTTCCGATCTGTACTCAACGGAAGCCCTACGTACTTTCAATAAACCTGGAAATTCTTGTGTTGGTATTATCCAGGTTGTGTTTAATTCATGTCATACTCAGATGCCCGTTAGGAAACAATAGAATGACGAATTCAAAGAGAAGGGTTGCATTGCTGGCAGGACCATGTCTTCGTGTCACATAATAAATCAATGGCTAAGTGATAAAAGCTGACAGACGTTTTATGCATATCCTTAACAGAGTATATAGAAATAAGAAATAGGAGGTTTATTGGAATTTGGTTCAAAGATCATGATGTTAGTACGTATTCACTAAATAGCTGCAAGGCAATTAGCAAGCCACCATTTGATTAATGGTTGCATTTTTCATTATCACACAAGTGATTGCGCTTGTGAAACCACTCCATAATTATCTCTAGTTACACGCGATATAATATATATATATATATATATATATATATATATATATTATATATATATATATATATATATATATATATATATATATATATATATATATATATATATGTGTGGTTGTTTGTATAGAAACTGAAGATCTTGTATAATTATTTTGTTCGTTTATTAGGCTTTTGAAGCTTTGATCTATACATGCATGCATATCAGTTTAAATGTTATGCATTTTACTACAAGTTTTATTTATTTTTTTAAATATTTTTGTCAGGTCATGCTAAAGCCTTAGTTCACTTGTTAAGGGACATGCATGAATGAGCAGAGGGCAACAATGTTACAGCTAGTTGACAAGTTGAAGGTGAAGATGAAGGAGTTGGGTAAGCTTATTTGTTTGAAGTTTATTCAATTAATTTGTTTTGTTTGGTTTAGCAGCAAAATCTTGAAGTGAACAACCAAATTTTGCGGTATCCAATCTTTGTATGCTTGTGTTGCATATCATTCATTAGATGCTTGACGGTTCCTATTTTGTCAAAAGGAAATATTTTAATTTGCTAATTAGACGATGCAATTGAAACACCTTTTGTACTCTGGTTTCATTATTAATTTATTTTCATCTCTACCATTTAATTACATTTCTTCTTGTTGACTTTTTTTTTTTCCTTCTGTCATCTGATATTCACTCGCTGTATGGCTTGAGCACACTCTAAGTTTTGCCTATTATTAAAATTCAGCCTCATGATCATTCTAGATAACCAGAATATTCATTTAAATGTCCATTTAAATATTGATATGCGTGCCTATAATAAGGCATAAAAAGTAAACTTCTAGTAAATTATTCCAGGATGGAAACTAGAAGACATGCATTTTAGCAGCATTTCAAAGCGCTAAGCTCAATGCTATTTGCAAGGTTTCTTCTTGCTTTAATGCATAAAATGCAAAATGAAGTGTGTTAGTAAACACTTGAAGTTATCAAGAATTCCTATCAATCTTTGACAAAACAGCAAAAACTTTCCTCCAAACTCCAATGAAAACCAGGGAAAACAGTAATTTAATTGCAAGAATCAAATGGAACGGAAAATACCAAGATAAAATTGATCCTCTATTCCTCCTCAAATCACTAGATGCCGCTAGAGCCCAAAAACCTAAGATATCTCAAATTTCAGCCAAATTCAAGATGCCATAACCCTAGGAAAACAAACTATTTAATGCATACAATCAAAATGACATCTTTGAACAGTCCCTACTTTCAAAATTTCTCCTAACTCCCTCAAAAAAAAT
>CM028345.1:19999538-20061616 GCA_016618105.1 Dendrobium huoshanense
TTGTGACTTTGGGCGATCATGTCATTAATAAGAGTACATGTTTTAGATATCTTGGATTTATTATTCAGAGTGATGGTAAAATAGATGGGGATATTATCAGCAGAATTCAAGTTGGATGGATGAAGTGGAGGAATGCATCGGGCTTGTTATGTGATAGAAAAGTATCCCTCAAACTTAAGGGAAAATTCTGTGAGATGGTAGTGAGGCCTGCAATGCTTTATGGTGTTGAATGTTGGCCATTAAAATAGAAGCAATAATACTAAGTTAAGTGTGGCTGAGATGAGGATGCTCAGATGGATGAGTGGCTTTACCCTTAGAGATAGGATACAAAATGAGCAGATATGTGAGAAGGTTGGAGTAGCTCCAGTAGAAGATAAGATCAGAGAGAGTCACCTTAGATGGTTTGGTCACATAAAACGGCGTCTTTCCGATGACCTGATTAGGAGAGTAGAGATATTAGATTTGACTTATGTTAAGAAAGGTAGAGGCAAACCTAAAAAGACTTGGTTAGATAATATTAGGAATGACGTTTCTTTATTAGATTTAAACGAGAATTTGACTTTTAATATGACACAATGGAGAAAAATGATTCATGTAGCCGACCCCACGTAGTGGGATAAAGGCTTGATGTTGTTGTTGTTGTTGTCGTTGTTGTTGTAATCAAGCCATATTTATATCCTATTTTGGATAACTGGGGTGTTAATCAATTCAATAAACTTAATTGCAAATTTTGGCACCCCTCCTTCAAAATGGATTAAAGTAAATTTAGATGCTTCGTTTCTTAGCTCAAATTGTGCTGGAATTGGAGTTATTTGTGATGACAAAGGAAGATTTTTATTTGCTTTTGGAAAACAATTATACCACTGGGATGTTGCTCAACCGGAATTCAAAGCTATTCTTTCTCTAAAAGAAACTTTAGAAGACTGGATGACATAATCTTAAGGCATTTGGATTGAAGGAGATAACATTAATGTTATCAAGTTATTACACAAATCGTTGAATGATCATTTCCTGCTTAAAGTTAATTCTACCTCAGTACATTTTTCCTTTTTACATGATTTTAAGTGTATCATTTTTCATTGTATTTCTAGAAAGGAAAATAAGATTGCGGACTTTGGGGCAGCCTATGCTTTGAGAGGTAGTTTCTTTTGGGACCTTTTTCATAATGATCTTCCTTCCTCTTTTATCTCTTTGATAAAGGAAGATTTTGATAGAATAGCTATCATTTAGTTTGTATTTTCTTCTTTATTAATAAAATTGCTATTTGTATTGTTTCAAAAAATAGGCCTTCAAATAAGCCACATTGGTCCGCAAAAGTCTATAGCCATAGTGCACTTATAAAAAATCAAATTAGGCTATAATAGATCTATATTCAAGCTTTTTTAACCACATACTAAATATGTTAGAGTTTTCTCAAAAAATTTTAAATTTAAATTATTTCATTATCTTTTTATCTTCTAATGGATAAGACATTTTAAATTTTAAAATCTATTAGAATTAGTATTGAATTTAAATAACTTTATTTCTATAAATAGGGATTCATGATGAGAAACAAATTAATTACCAATTAATAATTGAATGAAAGGAACTATTTGTGGTAAATTAAGTGCTCACAAGATCCAAGTTATGTACTTAGTTCACTTCAAACTTTATGATGTAAAGTTTTCGTCTTCCCCTTTGCCAATTTTGGTATATGAGCTTGCTATTAGTCCAAGCAAACCCTATATGTCATCTACTCACCCACTTTGAGCCCTTGCATCACACATCAAGCATGCCCACATGCATGTGCTTATATGCCACTCTCTTAATCTTGTCTCAAACCCATGCACCACCCAAAAATCCATTAATAATAACCCAGAAAAAGCAAGCAGCTTATCCACAAATCATGCATGATCCTGCTTTCCACACACACTAACCCATAATCCCAATCCCAGAACTTTTGCAACCATCCCTTCCACTCATCCTAGCATTACAAAAAAGAGTTTTTCCTCTAAATCCAAACCTCATGTGACAAAATCCCTCATACATATATCCTGCATATGCATATAACATCTTTTGCTCGCCATTCCTGGTGGCCATTGCCCGCAAGCCATAATTGCTTTAGTCTCATCAAATACCCCAAAAACATCAGTTTTCAAGCCAGTTTTGGTATGTTCATCCAAGGTGTATCTCCCCTTGCACACTTAATCATGAAAATAATGTGACATCCACACCACATTGTTTCATGATCATGCATCTCGTACATCTCCTTGCATGCAGACAGCGCACATGCAAAGCCTAGCACAACTACATTTCTGTTCTTCTTTGGTAATTGCAAAAACATCAACACGACATCTCTTAAACACTGGATATTTCTTTAAATGACAGTTCAAGCACAACATTAATTCATTCATGGCAGCACTAGATTTCATCACCACCCACTCACCAACATCTGTAACCACTAACAACTGTAGGGAGATCGACTAATTACAAAGAGATCTCATATTCCTGAATTTGACCCAACTGTGATAAGGTATAATTACAATAGATGTTAGTGATGGGGACATCAAGGCATGAAAGGTTTATCATATAAGGGGTCGTAAATCGACGGTCACGATTGAGTTGTTATATTATTAGTTGTTGTATGTGATTTAATTTAGTTTATGAACATTTCCTTCTTTTTTTTCCTCACTTGAGGGAAATGTTATGTTGTAAGCCCCAAAGCATTTGTGTCTTTTGTCTTGTCATGTGGTGGAGCCTATATATGATTATTTTGAATGAATTTTGATTTCAGTCCTCATCTCTTGTGTGAGAGGGGGTGTGGTGGAGTGGTGAAGCCTTAGGAGAAGGCAAATGAAGTACCCAACAGCCCTTTAAGATGAGCTCTAGGTTTCCCCCATGTATCTCTTCCCCTTAACCTCCTTTTCCTTCCCTCTCTCGGCCAACTACCACTTCCCCTTCCACCGCCAACAACAAGCCCACCTCCCCATCCAAGTCCTGAATCCAAAATTTCCATATCTGAAATTTTGACCTTTGGGATTCCAATTGGACCCCACTTACCTCTTGGAATTCTGAATTCAGGAGTTACTCCTTTTCTTTCATTTTCAAAATTAGTTGGGAATTAGAAAAGCCACTAAGCCTTATCTTTTCCCATGGTTGACCCACTTTTGGTACTCTCCATGTTAATTAATGAGAAGTTTACCCATTAATTGCAAAGTTCATTTTAACTTTTCCCCTTTTCAAAACTATTTTTCCATTTTCCAACCCCACTCTCTCCCCTTCCCCTAAGCCCCATCACTCTAATTAACCTCACACCATTCTTAATCTCCCCCAATAGCAAAAATTGTGGCCTCCCTTCTTCCAGATCTCGGTTAGCATCTCTTCTTCTCCACTGTGAAGTAAGACACAAGGAAAGCACTACTGTCACGACCCGTCCCGGATGCTCGATCTAACGATGCGGGTACGAAAAGTCAGACGATAGTACATTTCCAAAAGTATAAAATAACTCATCAACAAAAACTTTTCTATAAACTGAAGAGCCACTAAACACAAGAATCTAATTTACCTGTTATCATTTGCACGGCGTCTTCTGTAAACATGTTCTTCTCTTTCTGTCATTTCTTATCTTAGGACTTACCTGAAACATTTAAACTCGTGGTTTGAGTTTACTAAGTAAACTCAGTGGGTAATTCTCATCTTCACTTAATATACATGAAAATCACTAAGATAAAATAAAGTTTAACATTTACATTAGTGTACTTTTGCTTCACTTTATGCATTTCCTTTCATGAATTTCATTTAAACATTTCTCAATCATATATATCTCATCGTATAACATTATATTCATTCATAAAATTTATTTTAATCTATATTCCTTTTCCCTTTTGAATTCATACAGGAGCACCGTCTAAATGTACTCAAAAGTACAACCATTTCCATTTCCTTTATCCATTTCCGTTACCTTTTCCCTTTTTACGTGCACGGGTACGTTGCTTCCCCAGCCAGTACCATACGGGGGTGAACTCCTGTATACTTTGCATGCATAACCTTTTCCTTTTTGTTTCATTTGATACTATGTCATTTTCCTTTAATGTTTATGTATTTGTATTCTTAGATGTATAGATATGCATTTCAATTATTTTCCATTTCCTTTGCATATATTTTCTTTCACATATATTGATAAATTTCCACATGCTTATAATATTTCATTCATTTCATTTATACAAATTCGATATTAATGCATGTATTAGAATTTACATTGTCTCATCTATAACTATCTTCAAATGGAATAGCATGTATAAAATACAATCAATTGTATGAATATACTTTGAATTTTGAAATGAAAATAACTAGTAAAATTTTCACAAGCATAATTACCCACTTTATTCCTCTCAAAACTTAGATTCTTGGAGCAACCTCAACTTCGAGTTCCTACAACTTTCATAAATGTAACTTCTATAAAAACGTGCTTTTATAATAAAATTGAAATAAACTTGTATAATAAGAGAGTCACTTACAGAGAAAAGAAAATTGGGATTTTTCTAAAAATCCCTAAATCCTTCTCTCCCAAAATTCTTCTCTTTGCTTCAATTCTCTTCCTTTACCTTTAAGAAATATATTGTTCGCTTTAAACGAAGTAAACGAAGGAATTTATACAAAAATCCGAAAGAAATTCAACAAACATTTTTCCTTCTTTTTCCTCGATCGTTTCCTCCCATTCGTTGCAAATTCTCCCAAAATAACACTCTGATAACGATAAGAATGAAAAGGAATCACTATTTCTTATCCTTGAAGATAATCATTTGCTAAAATCGGAGAAAAGAAAAACCTTCCTCGCTCTCGTGTGAAACCCGACCGTCCGCCCTTCTCTGTTCGCGCGAACTGCTTGTTCCGCGACTCTTCTGTTCGCGGTATTAATAGGTTAGGCCGGCCAGTTCACTTGAACCGGCCGGATGAACCGGTTATTACAACTACAGAGCAACCCTTTGAAGATCAACTGGTCGAGACCACACCACATCTAAAGGAAGCTTCTCTATGACGCAAATAGCTAAGTCTTTCTACTCTTACTTCATACACTTAAGTAGACATCTTTGAAATCCAATTCTCTGTGGCATCACTATTTTCATGATAATTTAAATATGTTAGCTTCTTAAATCTTTGAGTATATGATTCTTGTAGTGATTAATCTATGTTAAATGTTGAAATTTTTTTTTTTTTTTTTGCCAACCCATATTAGCTAAGTTATTGATTTGATTTATCCTTCTAAAATTCTAAAACTTTGGTTGTGGTTAATTGTTATTTGTGAATTGTCTTTCTTACTTGTTTTGAAGTTTGTTTTACGTACACAATGGTTAATAGCTTGCTGATTTTAAATTCAACTTGTGTTTAATTTCATAATACAAGTCTTCACATGCTAGTCCTACATCATTTGGTATCAAAGAAGTTTACCCTAGTTGCATGTGCTAGGATTCATCCTATTTACCTTCATTTTAGCCTCTAGTTGCATTTCTACATAACATACCATTGACCTTACTTGTGTGTTATTTTGTTTGCAAAGTTTAGGTGTTGTCCACTTTCCTTTAACATCTAGTGTGTCACCTAGTTGTCATCCTATGGACCCTGAACAGTTGCGGTGAACTCCAGATGTTTTGGAAGGTCAAATAGGCAACTTAACCCAACAAGTTAGGGCTGACCAAGCTGATGCTATTGAATTTCGTCGGCTTACAACGGAATGCCTTGACAACCTTGATAGATTTAGGATCCTACCCTCTCTTTACAAACCAGCTAGGCCACCCTCCTTGATTGGAGATGATTTGGGCCATAATGAGGGACACTGCCATGCCCCTTACCCACCTCAGCAACCTAGGCACGAGTGAGACCTACCTCGTTCTCCAAAACATATGCTCGGTCATGAGGCTCATCATGCGTATGAGGGACACCCCCATGGCCCCGACCTATCCATCAAACTAGGCAGGACCGTGAGTACCACATGTATGATTCGAATGCTCCCCTCTTAAAGAACATCAAGATAGGTGCCCCTATATGTGTGGTGAGATGTGCACTGTCACACCCCTTACATTTTGATGACTAGCGTAGGACTTCCATTTTTCACACCTACACCAAGCTAGGACAAGAACAACATCAAGCCTTTATTTCACAACATGGTGTCGACTACATGAATCCTTTTTCTCCATTGTGTTATGTTATAAGTCAAATTCTCAATTTAATCTAATAAAGAAATATCATTTCTAATATTTTTAACCAATTCTTTTTAGGTCTACCTCTACCTTCTTTAATATAAGTCATATCTAATACCTCTACTTTCCTAACCTGATCATCAGAAAGCCGTCGTTTTATATGACCAAACCATCTAAGGCAACTCTCTCTAATCTTATCTTCCACTGAAGCTACTCCAACCTTTTCACGTATATGCTCATTTCGTATCCTGTCTCTAAAGGTAAATCTACTCATCAACTTGAGCATCCTCATCTCTACAACATTTAACATATGTTTATGCTTCTCATTTAATGGCCAACATTCTGCACCATAAAACATTGCAGGTCTCACCACCATCTTTATAGAATTTTCCCATAAGTTTGAGGGGTACTTTTCTATCACACAATAAGCCCGATACATTCTCCACTTCAACCATCCAACTTGAATTCTACTGATAATATCTCCATTTATTTCACCAGCACTCTGAACAATAAATCTAAGATATCACAATCCCTCCACGACGTCTATTACTACTAAAATTACACTCCATATATTCAGTTTAAGATGTACTCAAGCGAAAACCTTTAAACTTTAAGGTTGACCTCCATAATTCAAGTTTACCTTCAACTTCATATCTAGTTTTATCAATAAGAAGAATATCATCAGCAAAAAGCATACACAAGGGCATATCCTCTTGTAAATGTCTAGTAAGAACATCCATGACTAAAGCAAAAAGATATGTGCCTAAGGCTGATCCTTGATGTAATCCAACTGAAATAGGAAAATACTTGGTCAAACCACCTTGTGTTTGAACACAAGTAATAGCTCATGCATACATATCTTTAATGATTTGAATATAAGCATTATTAACATCTTTCTTTTCAAGATTTTTTCATAGTAATTCTCTTGAAACCTTATCATATTCTTTCTCTAAATCAATAAATATCATATGTAGATCCTCCTTATTCTCTATATTTCTCCATCAAACCTCTCAATAAATATATGGCTTCAATAGTAGACCTACCCGGCATGAATCCAAATTGATTTTGAGAAACATTAGTAACACGCCTCAACCTATGCTTCATAACCCGCTTCCCTAGTTTTAAATTATGACACATGAACTTGATTCCTCTAAAATATGCACAATCTTGTGCATCACCTTTATTCTTAAAAATAGAAATCAACTCACTCATTCTCCACTCATCTGGCATCTTTTTAGTCATCAAAATAGTATTAAAAAGTTTAATAAGCCAAGAAATTCCTTCATCTCCTAAGCATTTCCACGCCACTCTTGGAATATCATCAGGTCCAACAGATTTTCCACACTTTATTTTCTTTAAAGCCTCTCTAACTTTGATATTACTAATATGCCGATAAAAACAAAAATCTTCATTTTCATTTAGGGTGCTAAGGTTACTAAAGTTAATCGTATTCTCGCATTCTTCATTAAAAAGCTTAGCAAAATATTTCATCCACCTTTGTTGAATATCATCTTCTAAGAAAAGTATTTTTTGATCTTCATTCTTAATACACTTCACATAAACTAAATACTAACTACTTATATCTCTTTGTTTGGCTAACTTATACATATATATTTCTCGCTCTTTAGTATCTAATCTATTATATAAATCATTAAAAGGTAAGATCCTTGCAACGCATATTATTTTATAAGATTTCTTACGTACCTCTTTATTTCTTTCCCAATTATCAAAATTTTTACATTTAAATTAATTTTAATAAAAAAAAATTTATTTTTTATCTTTTCTTGCATATTTAGATTCCACTAGCAACTATTTTTACTATTATAAGATTTTCACTTTGATACTCCAAGCACATCATTTGCAATTTTCTCAATATCACTAGTCATTTTTTTCCACATAAAATTAGCATCCTTAAACACAGACAAAATCTTAAAATATAAAATCATACTCTCAAAAATATTTTTGTTAATATTCCTTAAATGCCCCAATCTAATCCTAGAATATCACTTTATTTTAATTTTTATTTTATGTCCCTTTATCTTAAAGTTCAAAACAAATAAGCGATATTAGGTATATAAACTTTCACTCGAAATAATTTTACAATCTTTGCAATCGAAATGATCTAATTTTCTTATAAGAATCAATTTGAGAATTACTATATTCATTTTTATATGTGATAAGATGCTCATCTCTTTTCTTAAATAAGGTATTAGCAATTAAAAAATTATACGCTATAGAAAAATCTAATATGGTCTTACCACCTTCATTGTTCCAAACTCATAGTCACCATGAATGCTTTTAAAAACATCCACCTCTATACCAACATGTTTATTTAAATTTTCTCAAATAAAAACTCTTTTTAAGAGTTATCTTTTGTATTAATTTATCTAAGTAATTTTGAATTTTTAATTTTGAACACATATAAAAACATACTTGAGGAGCATAAGTACTTATAATATTAATAATCTTAGCATCAACAACAATCTTTAACTATAATTCTGTCTCCAATTATATTAATTTTTATAACATTATCCTTCAAACTCTTATCTATAATCACACCTAGATCATTTCTAGTACGACTTCTACCTATATACCATAATTTAAATTCTAAACTATCAATCTCCTTAGCCTTCTCTCCAACTCATTTAGTTTTCTGAATGCACATAATATTTATCTTTCTATGAATAATAAATCTATTAATTACATTAATTTTTCTATAGACGAACCTATATTCCAAGATTATATCCTAATTTTAATTTAATGGACTAGCTTCTTTTATATTCAAAGATCCATTAATTTTCCTTTGATACTCCAACCCATTTAGTTTCCTGAATGCACAGAATACCCTAAACACCTACACCAACCTGAAAGATAAAAATTGCAAAGTTATCATCTATAATGGCAATTGCATCAATATTCTCTCCTCTAGCATAGTGACCCATCTTGCCTTGTCTGCTGTTCACTACCCCAATCCATATAAGATAGCTTGGGTCAACTTCACTACCTTGGAGGTGAAAGAACGAAGGCTCATACACATCTCTTTTTCTGATTATAAGGAGAATGTTTGGTGTGATATCCTCATTATGGATGTGGGTCAGGTTATCTTGAGTAGCCCCTGGCTTTTTGATAATGATGTCCACATTTATGGTCTTTCAAACATGTGTGTGTTTAAGCATGGTGGCAAGAAGATCAAGCTCTTGCCTAGCCAGCCAAAGTCTAAGGATGAACCTAAATCCAATCATGTGAAGCCTAATAAAGGGTTCAACTTTGTGTCTGCCAAGATTATTGATTCCTTTGTGGCCCAAGACACACCCTTCTATGCCTTGTGTCGTGAGATTACTGAGGAGCCTGATAGGCCCATTTCTCAGGAGGTCCTTCCCATCTTTTCTGATATTTTTTCCTGATGACCTTCCTAACCATTTACCACCATTGAGGGATATACAACATATCATTGACCTTATCCCAGGTGCTTCCCTCCCCAACTTGTCTTATTACCGTATGAATCGCACTGAGCATGTTGAGCTCAAGAGGCAGGTGGATGAACTCCTACAGAGGGGTTTCATCAAGAAGAGTCTTAGTCCTTTTGTTGTATCAGTCCTTCTTACCCCTAAGAAAGATGGTACATGAAGGATGTGTGTTGATAGTCATGCTATCAACAAAATCACTATCAAGTATCTTTTCTCTATCCCTAGACTAGATGACATATTGGATATGATATCTGGAGCAACTCTATTCTCTAAAATCGATCTTAAGAGTAGATACCAACAAATCAGGATTCATCCTGGGGATGAGTGAAAGATAACTTTCAAGTACAAGGATGGTCTCTATGAGTGGTTGGTCATGCCATTCGGATTGAGTAATGCCCCGAGTACTTTCATGAGAGTCATGACCCAAGTGCTAAAATCCTTCATGGGTAAATTTGTTGTCATCTATTTCAATAAAATTCTTATCTATAGTCAGCACTTAGACAATCTCAACCAAGTATGTGAGGTTCTCAGGAAGAAACATCTATATGTTACTCCTAAGAAATGCATCGTCCTCACTAACTAGGTTATGTGTTTGGGCTTCATAGTTTCGACCTGTGGGGTCTTTGCTGACCCCGAGAAAAGTGAAAGCCATAGTTGAATGGGCTGTTCCCATAAACATTCAGGAAGTTAGGAGTTTCCATGGCTTAGCTACTTTTTATATGAGGTTCATTAGGAACATCAGCTCTATTGTCTCCCTCATAACTGATTGTCTGAAGAAAGAAAAATTTCAATGGTTTGTGGCTGCCACCAGAGCCTTTGATGAGATTAAACAAAAGATGATTAGACTACATGAGTTACCCAAACCCATCGTGTCTAACAGGGATGTCAAATTCATAAGCTATTTCTGGAAAATCTTATGGCTGCAAATTGGTACAAAGCTTCAATTCTCCACAACTTTTCACACCCAGACTGATGGCTAAACTAAAGTGGTCAATAAGAGTTTAAGAAACTTTTGTAGGACCCTAGTTGGTGAGCATGTTGGAGATTGAAATTCCAAACTTCCTATTGCTGAATTTGTCTACAATAACGTGATGAACCGCACCACTGGCCTGAGTCCTACAGAGATTGTTTATAGATACAAGCCTAGGCAACCTTTAGATCTTGTCCCTATGTGTCTTAAGTATAGAGTATTTATGTTTGCATCCACATTTGCATCATATTTGAATGACTTACATAAAGAAATTACAACCCGAATTAAACAAAATACTGCAAGCTACAAACTTCATGCAGATCTTAAAAAAAAGATTTAAAACATTTGAGATGGGTGATTCTGTGATAGTTTGGATTGTCCGGAGCAGTTCCCAAAAGGAACTATTAAGAAACAGCATGCCAAAAGCATTGGACCATTCAAGGTGATAAAGAAAATCAATGGTAATGCTTACGCGTTAAATCTGCTGCAGATTTTTACATAAGTACCTCCTTTAACATTGAGGATTTAGTAGCCTATGAGAGACAATTTTAACCCACCCAATCCACTACATTCTAAGCCTTGTGTGATCCCACCTTGTGACCACCCTAGCCTACCTCCAATTCCCAATTTATTCAAATCACCCAATCCGAATAAAATTGACATGATCTTAAGTGATGAAATTATTTTCACAAAGGAAGGTGAATAGAGAAGATATCTAGTTAAGTGGAGAAGTAAGCCAAAGACAGAGAATGCTTAGCTAGATCATAAGGAGTTGCAGAAGATTGGTCCAGATATATTAGAGCTGTACGAGAGTTCATATGACGTCTACTCAACGAGGTCGAGATCTCTTCCACCTTGGGAGAATGATGGGGACATCAAGGCATGAAAGGATTATCATAGAAGGGGTCATAGATTGACGACCACGATTGAGTCGTTATATTATTAGTTGTGTGTGTTGTATGTTATTTAATTTAATTTGTGAACTTTTCCTTTTTTTTCCCACTTGAGGGAAATGTTATGTTATAAGCCCAAGGGCATTTATGTCTTTTATATTGTCATGTGACTGAGCCTATATATATAACTCTACCTCCCCCCTCCCCCCCATTGGGATAATGATTATTTTGAATGAATTATGATTTCAGCCATCTTCTCTTGTGTGAGAGTAAGTGTGGTGATGTGATAAAGCCTTAGGAAAAGGCAAATGAAGTACCCAATAGCCCATTAAGGTGAGCTTTAGGTTTACCCCATGTATCTCTTCCCCTTTCCCTCCTTCCTCCATAGTCGTCGGTCAGCAACCCCCCCCCCCCCCCCCCCCCCCCTCCTTCCCTCTCTCGGCCAGCCACCACTTCCCCTTCACCGCCCATGGCAAGCTCACCTCCCCATCCAAGTCTCCAATCCAAAATTTCCAAATCTGAAATTTTGACCTTTGGGATTCCAATTGGATCCCATTTGTCTCTTAGAATTCTAAATTCAGGATTTACTCCTCTCCTTCCTTTCAATTTCAAAATTAATTGGGAATTAGAAAAGCCACAACCCCTTCTCTTTCCCAATGGTTGGCCCACTCTTGGAACTCTCCATCTGAAATAATGGGAAGTTGACCAATTAATTTCAAAGTTCACTTTAACTTTTTCCCTTTTCAAAACTATTTTTTTCATTTTCCAACCCCACTCTCTCCCATTCCCCAAAGCTCCATCACTCTAATAACCTCACATCATTCCTAATCTCTCCCAAATAGCAAAAATCGTGGCCTCCAACCTTCCAGATTTCGGCCAGCATCTCTTCTTCTCCACTGTTAAGCAAGACACAAGGAAAGCCCTACGAAGCAACCCTTTGAAGATCAACCAGTCGAGACCACACCACATCTAAAGGAAGCTTCTCTGTGACGCAAATAGCTAAGTCTTTCTACTCTTACTTCATACACTTAAATAGACATCTTTGAAGTCCAATTCTCTGTGGCATCACTAGTTTCATGATAATTTAAATCCGCTAACTTCTTAAATCATTGAGTATATGGTTCTTGTAGTGACTAATCAATGTTAAATGTTGGACTTTTTTGCCAACCATGTTTGCTAAGTTATTGATTTGATTTATCCTTCTTGAATTCTAGAACTTTGGTTGTAATTAATTGTTATTTGTGGATTAATAGCTTGCTGATTTTAAATTCAGTTTGTCTTTAATTTCATAATGCAAGTCTTCACATACTAGTTCTACATCAATTAGAAAAATAATATAACTGTGGCAAACTTATAACTCTAAATGAGCAAATAATTAGTTAACCTCCACTTAAATTAGCTTATAGCCTCAATCCTACATTTTACCATACATATGAGTGAACTGGATGCTTCACCAAATATTATCATGCTTCTTACAATATGATCTTAAGCACAACTTTTTTCTTGCATGCTTACATGCACTGAACTAAATTTTTACAGTGGAGGAAAATGGGCAATTTTTGCAACAACATATGTTATTAATTGATTCAAATAAACTTGTTTGCATATTACGCATATATGTTATTAGTTTTTATCTCATAAGACCCTCCACCTGGCACTAGAATTAGTTCTAGAATGTTTTATAACATATTAGAAGATTTAGATGTGACCAATCTACACAATCCACCCATCCAGCATATGCCAGTTATCTTAACCTTACTTATCAAAATCATGCTTGTAACAACATTACTTCTTAAAACCATCCTCACCAAGGACATGACAAATAGATGACAATCATACTTAGAGCATCTAATGCTCATCATGATCATACCAATGACAATCACAATGATCCTACTCAAAGGATCAAGATCAATGCTACCATAATTGAAGGCCTACATGACCCATGATACTTATTGTTGACCCGTACACAAAGAAATGTGAAAAAAATGGGTGAATTTGGCGACTAAAGTGACAGTCGGCGAGCGCGACACGTCACTTAAGTGGTCAAACGACCTCCGAATGCTGAACGGACTGCGCTTTTGCACTCGGAGCGTCAAATTTACCAAAGAGGGGGCCCCTCATAATCAAATCGAGCAAAAACAATCAAAATCGATGACCGACACGCAAAAATAATGTGCGACCCTACCCAGACGATGTCCAATCGCAGAACAGACTTTGTCATTATGCTCAAAACACCAAAGTCGTCTAAAAATGACTGTAATATCGCCAACCAAACCCCGCGTAAAAAAAATCAACATAGATCCTAAGGTGACAACTCATACATCGAGACTAAAAATGAAATTGTCCCTCATTTGTTTTGTTATTTTATAATAATAATAATAATATCATTATTATCATTAGTAATAATTAAAATGGAAAAAAAAATCAAATCAACTAAAAAATACTCGTATCTATTATGCGCCGGCTTCGTTCACTTCCCCGATTTTCTGCTCAAATCTTGGCCTCACTTCGTTCGTTTCTGCATCTTCCACTTTCACTCTTTATCGAACTTCCTTCGTCTGATCGACCAACCTCCTGCGAACAAGACCCCCACACCTTCGTGTTTCACCCGTTCAAACACTATAGCTGATTCCCTCACTCAATCCCAAATATCCAACTAATCCTCCCGCTTGCACTCCTGCTCCAATCCCACTCCTTACAGCAACCCGCCGCCTGCCTTCAGTCTCGATGGAACCTCACTCGACCCAACCACACCAACAACTTCACACATTAAAATCCTCTAAACTGCACGTCGACACCCCGATCAAACCAAACCCAACTAGCCTAGCCTTAATCCCGTCCGCAAGCTCCAACCTACTCTGATCCCATCCGATCGATCCCTCTGCTGCAGCCAACCACAGCAAGCCAATTCCTCTTAGCCTCCTGATCTTGCTCTAGCAAAATTACACTCAATAACTTCAAACATTAAAATCCTCACACAACAGCAATCAAAAAGCATCTCCATCTTCACACTCTAGAAAGCAACCTTCACTCCTCTAGCATCCTCCCCAACTGCAGAAACCAACTACAAGCTCCCTCTCTCAAAACTACTTAACAACAGCAACTCCCTATCTCTCTATTATTATTATTATTGTTATTTAAAAAAAGAAGAAAGAAAAACCACAAAAAGAGAGGGTTTTAAAAAAAAGAAACAAGAAAAATAAAAGAGAAAATTAGGGGAAGAAAAGAAATTTGGCCCTCGATCTTCGTGCCCTCGACATCGACATTGACCCTATCGTCGACTCTCGCTAAGGTATAATGCACCAAACTCAAAAAGCCCTCAAATCCCATTTTCAATGCTCGCAATGCATCGGGGGACAACCTATGCACGATTTTTTTAGAGTGGTGAGAGGGAACACGGTGTGACGCAAGCGGTGAGTCAGGTGAGTCTTGTGCGTGATTTTCTTAGCGTGACAGGGTAAAACATAAGTGATGGTGTATGAGCTTCTATGTATGCAGGAAAAACTATATTTTTTCACACATGTATCCTTAAAGACCCATGCACGTCTTTCTTGATGTGGTACGATTGAATACTACGGTCGCGGTGTCATCTAACACTAACCATATACATCTCTCTTGGCATGATGGGCAGGCTATGACTCCCAAAAATTTTCCTAAACAAAGGAGACACCCGGAGCCTGCCGAAATTTAGACAACGTGGAACCTGACTTAAGCAAAATTGATAGGGAACGAAGCTTGTAAATTGAATCACAGTGAACCGGACCTAAAGCCTAAAGCAAATTTGTAATTTGCAAAACAATGAAATTCTTGAATGCAAAAGAACAAGGGATTTGTGATGCAAATAGTAGATCATCTGTGAAAGACAACAGGGAATGTGTAACGAAAGTAGCAGTTTGCCAGCGAGCATACATAAGAAGTTGGAATAAATATAAGCAATCTACAGTTAACTTGCAAGAAAACACATTAACCTTCTACAAACGATGAAAATAGATGTGCAACAAATGTGATGAATCCTCCACACCGACATATCTAAAGAAACAACACTGAATGCAGCTTACCGTCCACAAATAGAGGCAACAAACTTGTAATGCATGCAAATGTTAACAAGCAGCAATAACAATGAATAAGTTGTGTATGTAGTAGTCTCCCTACGCTCAACATCAGCCAGCTTGCAAATGAATACACTAGTTCACTTGCAAGCAATAACAGCGGACAAATTGTGAATGTGATAAGTCTCCTACAAACATATACAAGCAGTATGAGTAACTTGCAAATACATACGACAGCTCCCACGAAGATTGAAAGACATTCAAGCAAATACCCAAACTCTTAATAAGCATCATGAATTACCTATGAATGTGGTTAATGGATGTATAATACTCATGCTTGTGGAAGGGGCATGATAGCCATAATGAACACGGTAATGCGATCATAAAGAGTGTGCAACGAATGTAGTGGCATTCCTACCGTCAACAATAATTCAGTGTAAAGTAATTATAGTAGTTTCCTGCAAGAAAATAAGTCAATCAGTCGCTTACTTCGGTAAAATTTTACGTGCTAGCGTATGATGTATTTAGTGTTTGTATAGTTACTGATGTAGCCAATAGGTCAATCAGTCCCTTACTTCGGTAAAAATTTAAATGAGGCAAAGCAGAGGTTGTCTCCCAATGATGGAGATTTGTATTTCTAGGCTCCAATATAATGTTAAGATATAGTACGGACGTAACAGGAGACACTCATGAAGTTTTAAAGCAGTAAGGAGCATTTCAAAATGGTAAAGACTGATCAGAAACATTAGATAAGACATATAGTCTAGGGTATTCAAATAACAGATCTATTTTCATGTCTTCCATTAAACATTCCAAAAGAAAAATTAAGTATGAATACTCAAAAGTGAAATTAACTTTCAAGCATTCTCAATCCCAGCTTCCAACTTGACCCTTGAAAAATAAATAGAAATGAAAAGTTGGCATAGCTGCGAACTCTCTCACAGCACTTAACCGCGAAATTAGATTCCAGACATTTTAATTTCTGCGAGGAAACAGGTTGTTAGGAGGACACGCCAATGATTGAAGATATGCTGGAAAGAGAAATCCATGGCCTAATTAATCAGTCCCACTAGTGTTGACCTGTGTAAATTGGTTTGAGTTACATGCTAGGTCGACGGGTTACAATGGCCTCACAGTGCTTCCTCGTCCTAAAAAAAAAAAAAAACACAGTCCTACTATACCATCTCTAGGTGTTTTGCAAGGGGAAAGGTGTCACCTTGAACTTCCTGAATCTCGGCCTCCACGAGAAGAAGCTCCTCCATGACGTCCGTCTCCATGGAGTCGAACAAATTCGTCTTGGTAAGGTAAGTGACGCTGAATCAGTTGCCTTTCTTCCGACGATGATGATTGAAGGGTCGATCCAGGGGTGGGCTACTAATCCGGGTAGAGTCAGCCCAGCCCGGTATGCTCAACCATGCCACCATTGCACAAAATAGCCATTTCAGCCCTGCCACGATTGGACATTATACCTATATTATATAGACTCATTTTACACACTTTTTTTTCGAATAAAATAATAGCAAATATATTCAATTTCGTTTCAAAAAATAAAAAGTTATAAATGATTTGTAAGAAAAAATTACAAAATCAAAGAAAAAACTAGAAAAACCCTAAAAAATAAAAAACGCCTCTATGAGTGAAAAAATACAAGAAAAAGGGTTCAAACAAAAGAAAAGAACATCAATATAAAACTGGAGCAAAAAATGAGAAATCTCAACAAAAAAGAAGAGAACCAAGTAGCCAATCAATATCATCGGATTTCAAAAGAAAGAAGCAATAAAAGCCTCTCTTCCAATCCAATAAAGTTCAACCTCTTCTTAAGATACAATCTCTTCACAAGAACAATCATCATCAGAAATAGTCTCACATCAAAGAGAGAATAACTAGCTGTTAAATCTCCCCAGATTCAGGAAGAAAGAACAAGAATTCGATCCATATAATAACAAAATCAATAAACTTCTAAAAGATGCAAGCTTAACTCCATCATAACTCCATCAACTACCAGCAAAGAAACAACCATTAGTCAACCCAGCAACAGAAACATGATACCAGCAAGAAAAGTCTTCCAACACCAGAGACAAAACACCTTAGAACACCACCCGAACCTAGAAACTAGAAATAATAACATGAGATTTTAAAATGAAAAAACACTTAGCTTAGGAAGGGAACGAAAAAACCATCAGAGAGAGCAAAAAATCAATCATTGGTTGTAATTCTGAACATCCAAGGTTTTAGCAAAAAAAAAATGGTTGCCAAAAAACCATCCAAGAAAAAACTAAAGCCAAAACATCAAAGCCCAAAAAAAACTAATAAGACAAAAAATCCTTTAATAAAATGAAAGGAATTCCAATTAGAAATCTTGGCTAAAAGATTCGTAAAGAATAAACTACACAAAAAACTAGAGTTAGAAAATGTATTCTCAAACCTCTTAGAATTCCTTCTTTCCAAATGAAGTAAATTGAACAACAAACAAAAATAACTAAATTCTTAACATTAGAATCATAATTAAGAGAAGAAATATAATACAGCAATTGCTCCAAATTAGGCCCAAGCAAAAAAAAAATGATATTAGGCAAAAAGTTAGAAATAATACTAAAAGAAAATTCACATTAAAAAAATAGATGATTATGGCTTTCTTATGCTTTTAAACAAATAATGCAAGAAGTAGAGACGTTAAGGTTTCTCTTAACAAGGATATCAGTATTTTTATGCCCCTTCAATATAGTCATTCAAGCATAACAAGAATCTCAAAGCATATCTTTTATGCCAAAAAAACTTATACCAATCCACTTTATTGAAGTTATCATAGTAAGCTTTATGAAACATTTTAAAAGAAGGAAGAAAAACTCCATTCCAAGAAATGTTAGAAGCTTGAGGATCAGTAATAGCAACTTGAGATAAAATAGAACAAAAAAATGGAGACAAAGAAAGAGGCTAATTCCAACACTTATGAGAAATCCAATCCCCTAACTCGCCATTATGAAAAGAAGTAGCCAATTTTAATCTGTCTAACACAGCAATCTCATGAACAGACCTCTCCATACACCAAGAATCCCAATATAAAGAGAGAAAATTGTTAGAAAAAATATTAAAATGAACCTTGCTTTTAATATCTCTTGCAACATGAGAGATATTTTTCCAAAAAAATGGAAACATTATTTGACCAAGGCTTCCAAAAAGATAAGTTCTAAAACTTTATCCAAATAGCTAGTGGACCAATATCATTGATGATTCTCCAAATAAGAGAATAGCTATAAGCAAAAAAGAAAGCTCATGATCAAAAATACTAAGACCCACAACATCTATAGGCTTACAAACATTATTTCAAGCAATGATTTGAATGTTCCTATTAGTAGAATCACCATAAAAAAGGAAATTATAGCACACCTTTCTACTAATTTTTAGACATTATTTAGGCAGACAAATACCCCTAATCCAATAAGAAATCATATTAAAAATAGTAAAATTCAGGAACTGAACCCTACCAATGAAAGAAAGCAATTTAGCTTTCCAACCAGCCATCATAATCATAATACGACAAAATAAAGGCCGAAAATCAGAAGCTTTAAGTTTCTTACTAGAGAGGGACAACTCAAATATTTAAAGGATACGAAGAAATTTTAATGCAAAGAATATAACTAATAATTGCTTTTAAATGACAATCTTTAAAAAGAATAAAAGAGATTTTATCATTAATAAACAAACCATAAGCAGGTAAGAAATATGCCATAATATCATTAAGTTTGTGAGCATTCTCTAAAGAAGCTTTGCCAAAAATGAGAAGGTCATCGGCATAAAGAAGATGAGAAAGAGAATTATCACGAGCCTTAATCCCCTCAAAGCTAGTAGTATGAGAATAATCATCCAGAATATTATAGAAAGCATCCATAATAATACATAAGAGATCAGAAAAAAGCGGGCAACCTTGTCGAAGACCCGAAGTAGAATTAAAAAATACATGCATAGAACCATTAAGAATAATAGAAAAAAAACATCCTCTATGCAACCTTTAATCCAAGAGATGAAAATATGAGGAAAGCCTTCTTGTACCATCCTAGAAATTAAAAAATCTCTAGAGACCTTATCAAAATTCTTATGAATATCTAATTTAGCAGCAAAAAAAACTTTTCTCTAGAAGAAGAATTAATATCTCTGAGAAGTTCAGCTGCAAGAATTATATTATACATAGAAATCCTCTTCTTAATAAAACTTGATTGGCTTTTATGTATAATAAAAGGCATAACATCCTATAATCTGTTAGCAAAATTTTTTCCATAATTTTATAAAAAATATTGCATACAGAAATAGGCCTAAAATCCAAAACACTAGTTGCATTATTCTTTTTGGGAATAAGAGAAATGATAGTTGCTTTAGCAGCTCTCGACATAGAACTAGTATTGAAATAATAAAGAATAGCCTAACATAATGCATATCCAACAATCTCCCAAGTATTTTTAAAAAATTCAAAAGTATAAACATATGGACTTAAGGCAGAAGAATTAGGGCTATTAAAAATAACCTTTTTAATTTCTTCTACCGAAATCGGAAGAACGAAAGCAGCTTTTAGATAATCAGGAATAATAGTACTAGCAAAAATTTTGAAAGAAGTAGCATTAGTTGGAATAGGAGAATTTAAAATATAGTTAAAATAACTCTCAAAAGTATTAGCAATTTCAATAAGATCCATAACAATCCCTTGAGAAGAAGAAATACCATGAATCTTATTGGAATTTTGCCTGAATCTAATTTTAGAATATAATAAAGAAAACATAAATCATCTTCTCCATAAAACATCCATTTCTATTTAGCCCATTGAGCAATCCAGGAAGACCAAAGAGATAGATTATCTTTAAGAAAATAATTAATAGTAATAAAAGCCAAATTAAGATTATGATTAAGTAGATTCTTCTATAAAAGACTGCATAAATCACTTTGTTGCTTCTTAAGAGACTCAATTAAAGAAGTAAGATGCTTAGATGAAGCCCAATCTTGTTGTTTAATTAAAGCTTTCAGTATATGAAGTTTACCAAAAAGATTATTGATAGGATTTTTTATAGAAGGTTTTGTAAAAACCTCAATAAGCAACTCCCAAAATTCAGCTTTCTTGCAGCAATAATTTTTGAAAAGAAATCTATTACAAGTAGAAATCCTATTATTGTTACAAACAATAAGAGGAAAATTATCACAGTAGAGAGGATTATCAATAACATAATAAGAAGAAGGATATGAATTCAACAAAGAACTATTAACAAAAACCCTATCTAATTTAATACGAATTGGGTTATCTCTTGCTGATTGAACAAGTGTAAAAATAACCAATAGATAAAAGCTCTATTAGTCTTGAATTAAAAATAAAATTGTTGAATTCTCCCAAATTGTTATAAGAAAGAGTATTCCCTGTTGACCATGTTTTTCACCAAACTTGGGTCAAAGGGAGTTAACTTGGTCAAATTGATCAAGCCAGGCCCCAAGACTCTTTTCACTAAGTTCAGGGGCTCCAGCCAAGTCTAGTGAGCCCAAACCCAGGCCTGGGTCAACCTGGTTGACTAGGTCAACCCAAATTGACCCAAATTGACCCAAGCCCTTTCATGTGATTTTAAATCCATTCCATAGCTTCTTAGTCACAAATCTTACCTCCTTAGGGTTTTATGGTTCATAACTATACTCTGGGTCAACCAGGTTGACCAGGTCAACCAGGTTGACCCATTAAGCCCAAATGAGCTCATTTCAAATTCAAACATAATTCAAATCCACCTTGGACTCAACCCATTTCCTCTTAAACTTGATTGACCAAGTTGACCAAGTCAATCCTTGACTTGGTTAACCCAAGTCAACCCTTAAGTCAAATCAACATATTTAAGTAAATTAAGGCCCCTTTAATGCATTTAAATCCCTCTTAATGCCCCTTGGTTCAAACCATAACCAATGATGAGGGTTTTCCCTCCTAATAAACCATAAAAGTGATATTGGTTGTTTATCATGAGCTTAGGCCTTTAAATAGAGAGCTCAGGACAACTTAGAGAGGACTTTTGCAATCTCTCATTCTCCAAGCCCTCTCAACAGAGATCTTTTGTACTCGAGCTTCCACACCTTCCCTCCACCTCTCCCAGGTTGAATCCTATCAGTTAAGGTTGCCGTCGGTGAGATCTCCAACGACCCGAGACCACAATCCTTCCTAGGCAATTTTTCGTTGATCTAGAGTGTTTGAGAGTGTGATTTCTTCTACAAATAGAAGCGTGGATAGTATACAAGTGCACCAAGTCATTAAAATAGTCAAATCGTCCATAAACCAAGGTTAAATCCCTCACCTTAGTCTAGTACACTTAGGGTTAAATAGCTTTTTATAAAGCACATTTTAGACAGCACAAACTATCCCCCATGAGTGCTCTTCATAAGTAGAGGTTATGTTTAAAAATTCATTTGATTTGGTGCACCCGATCGAGATAATGAGCTAAAACATTATTCGGAATGATCGCAATTAATGGTTGAGATCACGTTATTCTGCTATTTAGAATGATCGTGAAGTTTGATCCCATAAATCCACTCTCTATCCTGCTCGATCGCAACTATTCGCTCAAAATAGTGGAGAATCAGACAATCACCAAGCCACGCTAATGTGGCTAAGTGAAACCATGTTCTACCATTTCGATTGTCGTAACCATGTGACAATCATTGCCAGCAGTGTAATCATTAAGCCATCAGGCAATGGTTGCCAGGATCACGGAACCAATCAGGGGATGCCACGTACCCTACCGCTGCTATTTAATTTAAAAAATGATTTTTTAATTATTTTTTAAAATCTTTTTTAATTCATAATACTTTAAAAATTATTTAAAAATTAGAAAAATACATGTAATATATCAAAACTTTTAGAATTTAATTTTCTTTAATTTAAAATTAAAATTAATTTAAAAATTTATTATATATATTAATTTTTTTTATCTATTTAATTAATATCTAAAATAATATTATATTAAATTTTATTTAAAATTTAAAATTTCATATTAAAATACTTTCAATAATTAATTTATTATTTTAAAATATAACAATTTCAAATTTATTTAATTAAATATTTATTTCAATTTTTAAATATCTTTTTTTTATTATTTAAACCTTTATATAACTAATTAATACCTAACTAATATTTACTAATAATAATTATATTTAAATTATGATTAAAAAATTATAAAAATTTAATTTCTTATTTTTAATATTTTGGTAAGATATTTAATATATTTAAATTTAAATTTAATTATTTTAAATAATTATTATGTATTATTATATAATTATTATTTTAAGTAATATCTATTAGTATTAATTATTTAAATAATAATAATATGTATAATATTTTAATTATTTTTGAATATTAAAGAATTATTTTAAAAATTAATAAATTTTTTCTTCTCCATTTTAGATTATTTTAATTAAATATTTAAATTACCTAATTAATAATTAATTAATTAAAAAATTAAATTATTTTTCAAATTGATAAAAAATTATTTTCTTATTAAATTATTTTGATTTCAAAAACTTTAATAACTAATTTAATATAATTTAATGATTATTTTATTTATTATTTATTTTTAAATTATTTTAAAACCCTTTAAATTACTTTTAAATTTCAATAATTTTTATTAAATTCATTTTAAATTATAAAATTATGTATAATACCTTGATTTTTTCAAAAAATTATATATTTTAATTTAAATGTTTTTCAGATATTAAAATTTAAATTTTATTAGTTATTTTTTTATTAAATTTTTATTTAAATAAATAATTTATTAAATATTTTTAAATTAAAACTTATTTTAAAATTATTTTTTAAGCCTCCTTGGTAAACCAATGGATCTCTCATACCAATATAAATTAAATTATTTTTTTAATTATATTATTTTTAATTTTATACACTTATATATTAATATATGTATATATATATATATATATAATTTTAAAAATTATATGTATATTAAATACCCTAATTATGACAGATCTACTTATGAAATTTTGAACATAGGTTTTGCTTATAAATGACATTCATGGGGGGGGGGGGGGGGGGGGGGGGGGAGGTTTAGTGAATGATTGAGCTCCAATTATTCTTTAATCGCATCGTTAATCATATTTAACCAATTATGTTTATTGTCTTTTGTATGTATAGGATGAATGAGCACTTAGCCTAAGCTCTCCTAAATATAAGAACATAGTGTGCTTATGTTCGTTACATCTTCTCTTATGTTATCCCCAAGGGTGGGTCTTAAATTTTTTATTAAACAACTTAACGTAGCGGCACTCTAATAATAATAATTAAGGACCCGTCTAACTAACTTAGAAAAATTCTAAGAGATAGGATGAATTCTATATTTACATAAAACTTGACAAATTTAAACTTAGAAACATCCTAAACCACCCAAAATTTAATAGAAATTTTTAGAATTCTTTAAACCCCTTAATTAGCAAACCGTAACTTAACCCTTAATTATGCTCTGATAACTTCAACAAATTCTAATAAATTTAAATTAAATCCAAAAATTACCCATAATATTATAAACTCTTTAGAATTTAATCTTTAATCTCAAAAAGTTAATAGCTCCTTAATTGGACTTCAATCTGAACCTTAATTTAATTTTGACTAAATATCATCTTTTTGATCAAATTAAATAATTAAAAATTATTAAAAATTTCAAAATTTTCTCCAAGCAATTGGGAACTTCAATTTATGTTATTTTTGACCTTTGTGGGTGATTCCAAGTAGTTTGGAGCTTATTTGGATCAAAACTCATAAAATCCCATTCATTAAACAATTTTTTTAATAATTCATGAATTACCTAAACTTTGAAAACTCATAACTAATTCTAAAAAATTTTAAATTAGGAAATCTAAAAGAAATTCAACTCTAATTAAAATATAGTATTTATTAAAAATATTAGGTTTTAAAAACTAACCTAAATCAAAAGGTCAACGCCTTAGTCAACCGTAGTTCATAAACAAGGGCCTAAAATTTTCAAAATTTATAACTATGTTTAGAAAACTCCAAATTTAGTGAGCTCAAAGTCTAATTACTCCTTTTAAGGTCTAATATTTAATAAAAAATTATATAATATATGAACCTAAATTATTTCTAAAAGTGACTTTTTGGACCCCTTAACTTAGTGGGTAGGCTGACCCCAAACCTTCTAAACTTTGCTAATGCAACTTAAACTTGAAAAAACACTTCCCTAAGCATAAAGTTTTCCAACCTACTAAATTAAATTAAAATGAGCCCTAATTCATTAATATTTATATCTTAGCTAAAATGACCTTTTTGCCATTCAACCAATCGGAACACAAAGCAACTTGAACTAATTACCTAATATATGACATATCCAAAGCCACACAAACCTACTACACATACATAAAATTATTTGCTAGGGAACCACTTCTATCTCTATGTTAAGATGATGATTTTCCATTTCTATTTTTTGTATTGTGATGCTCTTGCAAGTGGCACGTGTGCTATTTATTTTGACTTGTTGTGATTATTTATTTTATTATTATACTTCCTTTATCTATGATGTGATTAATTATGCATTAGATCTACCCCTATGTTAAAGATGATCTATACTAATTTAATTTTCTGTAGGTGGTCATGCTCATATAAAGCATTGATTAAAGGGGGTAAAAATCATTAAGCTTTAAAAAATAATGATATTTTCTTCAGATGCTTCAGAAATTGCTAAGTCCCCCTTTAAATTAAAAGTGTATGACCAAGTGTGATTGGTAATGAGTACTTTACTTTCCATATATAACTGCTTGGGATGTTGGATATTAAATACTTGGGATTTTCTATTAGGATAACCTGTAGGAGAATCTAGATTTTTTTTCTCTTTTCAATGTAATGTAATTTATAATTTCTAATATAATAGAGTTATGAAAGTCTTTTAAAAGTGAGGCATTTCAAAGACTAGGTATCGAAAGAGAAAAAAGAAAAGCCCTTCACAGGAAATTTCTTATTCATTTGGGTACCTTTCCAAAGGATGAACCATCTGAAGATTGAAGAAAGACGATCTGAAGGAAGACAATCCAAAGACATAAAGACAAATAATTGAAGATAAAATGCCTTGCTCTTAAGACTTGTGTCATTCAGTAGGATTAGAATATAGGATGTTATCGGTGGCCCATGGCCATCATTTCTTTTCTGCACGCGGTTGTACAATATATGCCACTTACCATGGACTTTCTTCTTTTACTTTACTATTTTTATTTATATTGATGTTTTTACTATTATTTATTCCATAGAAATTTCCTGCTTTTTCTAGGTCACTTTCTTGCATATATGTGGTCTAATTTTGCTAAGCTCTTTTGAAATAAATTTTTTTACTCATAACTAATAACTAAAATTTTAAGAATTAAATAACATAGAAATTTAACGATCTAAGGAATAGATGGAATCATCTAGAGTCACATGCATATTAATGCATTGTTGACCTCATTTTTGTATGAGGTCACTAAGACCCTTCCAGAATCCAGATCTAATCCTAGACCCTAGGATCCACTCTAGACCTTAGGATCCCTTTAGATCCAAGACCTTAGAGCCTACTCTAGAGCCTAGGATTCCCTTAAATCCTAGATCTTAGAATTCATTTTTGATCTTAGGACCACTCCAACTTCAAATCAATCTCCACCCTTGATCAACCTCAACCTCAAATCAATTCCTATATTTGATCCACTCCAATTTCAATTTGATTCCTACATGTGATCAATTTAAATCTCAAACTCCATCCAATTCAAATCCAAATTAATTCAAATTTCAAACATATCCAAACTTTGACTCAATCCACTTGAGAATCCAAATTTCAACCTAGACTTTGATCCTATCCTTAATCTAGCCTTGACCCTATCCATCCATTAACAATCACAACATGATTGTAAATGGTTTGGATATTTCAATTTTAATTATTCAAACCTGAAATTCATTTCAGAATCCAGAAATCCAGACTCAAATCCTAAGTCTCAAGGCCTTGTTCTAAAAACCCTTTTTAGAGATTTTTCAAACATTTCAAAACCCAGTCAAATGGTCTCTGATTCAAGGTTTATCACTTGTAAAGTGATAAGACATGTTTCTAGAGGTTACCCTCCAACTTTGAGCTCATTCTGAGGTCTCTAACCCCAGAATCTGAATTAAAATCCAAAGGCTGTAAAACCTTCAAATATTTACAGCCTATGCCACTGAACCTAACCCCTTTGAGATCTTGACCCTGGAATCCTCATCAAACCCTCCAATCACCTCCAGACCTTTGATTTTAACCCATTGAGCAGTAAACTGCATTTTCCAGACCCATTTTTGACCATAGTTGATCAATAGGTCAAAATTGACCAAAATACCCCTATGGGGCTCAAATAGGGATTTCAAACCAAATGAGCCCCAAATTGAATGCAACCACCTTTAACAAATTTCAAAAATCATTTCAAATCTTTTGAACCTATTTCCAACCCTTGGGTCAACCTGGTTGACCAAGTCAACAGGTTTGACCCAAGAGGCCCTTTAAGGGTCCAAACATGTGTTTTGACCCAAATGACCTCTCTAGGCCATCCAACCACTTCCTTTGGACTTGAAATATCATTTCAAACTTGTTGAGCCCAAACCCAGACCCTGGGTCAACTTGGTTGACCAAGTCAACCCAGGTTGACCAAACAGGCCCTTAAGGGCTCAAATAGGGATTTTGGTCAATTTGACCTCCCCAGACCTAGGAACCACCCTCAATGGTCTTCAAATGACTTTTCAAACTTGTCCAGCCCAGACTCACCCATTGGGTCAACCTAGTTGACTCAATCAACATGGTTTGACCCAATGAACCCTTGTGGTTTTAAATGAACCATTTCAACCTGTTTAACCACGTCAATATCTCCAATCCTTTGAAATCATTCTATGCAAAGCCTTGAATATTTCCAAACCTATTTTTGAGTTCAACCCAACTGGGGTTGACCAAGTTAACCCTCAATTCTAGGTCAAAGCTTAATGGCATTTGCTCCCACTCCTTCTAAGCTCTCACTTTGACTTTTAACCCTTGATTAAATCATTCCAAATGACCCTTTACCCCCTCAAATGCCACATCACCAACTTTGACCTGGTTGACTGGTCAAACCAAGTCAACAAAGCCTTAAGCACCTCTTTGAATTAGTCAAACCTCCTATTTGACCTCAAAGAGTGTGAGTTTAGGTTTGGAGCCTCTCCAACCTATAGCCATTGATCTCCCACTGCCACCTCAGCACCCTTGACCTTTTGACTGGTCAATTCGGTCAACAAAGGCTTTATGGAGGAGCCCCATGGCCAACTCACATGTGAGCCTCCTTCTCACTAATCTAGGCGTCTAGGTTAGCCCTAAGTGAGAGATAAAGCTCTCTAATAGGCTCCCTAACCGAGCTCCACCCCTGGTTTAGCCATAAGTGGCAATGCTCCCCTCCACTCATCCCAAGTCCACCCAATGGGAATAAGGCGTGTCCGGCCCTTGCGGCAGCCTTCCAGCTTTCCCAGGGACAGGTGGCATCATCTGGAGAGTCCAGGAGTTGATCCCAGCCATCCAATCCAGCCCAGGCCGTTTGAATAGGGAAAAAGGTGACTTTTGAAGCATTCGATCAAAGTACCTTCTCTCACTAACCCTAGCCTCCCAGAGCGAGTTCTTAGTTCGGTTTGGATCTCCAGAGCCTTCTCTACCTCCCCACTATAAAAGCCAAGTGGTTGCACGTCATCGGCGACGAGTTCTCCGGCGAGTCCACCACCTAGTCCGTCCCAGGCTTGCAGCAGCCGATCCAGGCGTGTTCGAGCTCGATTTTGCGCTGGGAATCTACACTTGGACAGTCTACAAGCTCATCCATCCAGAAATTTCGAAGATCCAACGGTATAATCCCTTAAAACCTTAGATCTAGTCCACATTAGATAGATTTAATTAGCTTGGCATATAAGGTGTTTAAGGTTGAGATAATCTTTCCCCATCGATTCTGTTCATGTATACTTCCTAAGTTTAAAATTTCAAGCGATTTGGTCCGTCCGATCGAGAGAACGAACCAAAAAACGTATTCTAGGGCGTCATCCGTAGTTCGCTGCAGATGTACGTTTTCTAGACCGTTGATCACACGATCAACGGTCTAGATCTAGTCGCTCCGCGCCTTGGTTCGCCTGTGTATTCGGTGTAGAGTTCGATCGATCGACCGGCGAGATCATGGCCGTCCATTTGGAACAGCGGGATCGAACCTCCGCCGTTTGATTTTCCCCCGTTGAGATCGAACACGGGATTCGATCCTGTCCGTTGGATCGAATCTGTGGAATATCCAACGGCGCCTGCTGATCGCTGACGTGGTTAAGTGAAACCGCGTGAGGCGTTTAGCTGCCGACGCGTGGCTGACCGCCATCGCCAATCATTGGCTCCGTCGCGTATTGATCCCGCGGTCCTTGTTGTGCCACGTCGCCCCGCCGTTTCCTTGGTTCGATCGGACGGTCTCCGTTGAGCCACGTGTCCCGCCGGCGCCACCAGAGCCCGTATTTTAAAAAGAAATTGATTTTTAATTAGTTTTAAGTCCATAAAAGTTTAAAAAATAATATAAAATTAAATATAAGTCCAAAAATTTAATATTTACTATCAGAATTTTTATAATTTTATAAATTTTAATTTAAAATTAGTTTTAAATCAAAATACTCAATATATTTTCAGTTATTTTAAATAATTGAGATTTGTATATATATATTTTAAATCATTTATTGTAATATTAGATAAAATATTTTCAAACAGTTAAAAATTAATATCATTTCATTCAAATCAGAGAAATTAATTTTATTTTCTTAAAAAAAATTTAATTAAAAAATTCTATGTATATATATATATATATATATATATATATATATATATATATATATATATATATATATATATATATATATATATATATATATATATATATATATATATGTTAAGTATTTTAAGTAATCTAAACTACTTAATTAATTTAAATAGGTAATTAATATTTAACATAAGTAATTTTCAAAAAACTCAAAGAATCTTTATTTTAAATCATTAAAATATTGGAAAATTTGTTTTTAAAACTATTTTGAGGCTTATTGAAAAATAATTTTGAATTACTTAAATTTTCTAAAAAAAATCCTCAAGATTGATCTATTTTCTAAATATTAAAATTAATTTTAAAATTATATATGTTAAATTTTTAGAGCAATTGAGAAATCCTTTGAAATTTCAAACTTCGATTAAGTGTGCTTGAACATGAATTATGGGAGAGATTAGTGAATAGTTACTTTTAACTATTCATTAATCAATATCTTTTTCTATGATAATTAATTTTGAATGTTGCATGCCTAGGTTGTGCACACACCACTTAGCCTAGGCTCTCCTAGTTTTAAGGATTTGATTTTTTTTTTATGTGTATTCTCTTATATGTTAAGTCCAAGGGTTAGCCAAACCTTGATTCAAACCTATTAAAATTAGTGACACAACTAAGGACAATAATTAAGGGCTTATGTGTAGAAAACTTAGAAGGATTTGAATGATTAGGATTCACTTCCCCTTGGGTTGAAACTTCAAAGATTTGAACTTAGGGACATGTACAGCCATTAGGAGAAACTTCATTAGCTTTGGAAATCAGACCCTTAATTAAATTTCCTAAGTCTAAACCCTTAATTAAACCTTTAAAACTTCTAAAAAAATGTAATAAATTCATTTTAAATCCAAAAAATATGTATAATACCTCTATCTGACCAGAATTGGATTCCCTATTAATTAAAATTATAACTTTGCTGATTTGACAGCAGGTTATTGCCCAGTTTAATTTTAAGTGGAATCCAACTTTTAATTGAATTTAATAATTATTAATATTTAAAAATCCCAAAAATTTCTCAAACACTTGGAAATCACTCCTTAGGTCATTTCTGACCTTTGGAGGTATTTTCAAGAAGTTAGGAAACCATTTGGAGCAAAATTATCAAGGGAGCCCTTAATTAAAACAATTAAATAATTTCAATAAACCTCCAAACTTCCAAAATTCATAACTAATTCTAGAAAAATCCAAATCACCCAAACTCACTTGCATTCAACTCCTAATAAGGTCTAATATTTATTAAAAATATTAGATTCCAGAAATCTGTAATATTTCAAAAAGTCAACAAATCGGTCAACTCTTAGTCAAAACTAGTTCAAAACTTCAAACCTTTGTAATAAAATGCAGAAAAATCCGATTTCAACGTACTTACCTTCTAACTGATTGTAATAAGGCCTAGTATTTTAAAAAAATACAAACATTCCAGAATTTGAGCTTAATAAAAAATTCAACTTTTGACTCTTTAATTAAATTATTAAAATATTCTAAAATATTCTTAAAACTCAAAATTATTCTAAAACTCCAGAAAATGTTAGCTTAATGTTTAAAACATTCAACAAACTTCTTAAAACACAACAACCATCCTAAAGATGAAGTTTATTGGCTGGACTACTCCGGGCTGCGGGGCTAAGTGTCCTAAGGAGGCTGGTTCCTCGAGCCTGGTGGCACAACGCCACGAATGGATTCCAAGGGATGTTAAACCTTAAAAATAGATTAATCATTAATTATCTAATCTTTTAAAACTTCTAATTTAACTACATTAATTTGGTTTATCGGCTGGACTACTCCGGGCTTCGGGGCTAAGTGTCCTAAGGAGGCTGGTTCCTCGAGCCTGGTGGCACAACGCCACGAATCAATTAATGGCAAACCTAAATTAATCAAACTTTAAAAATCAGCAACTAACCTTTTTTTTATATATATTAATCTACTCTTTTAATTCTAACCAATTTAAATAATTTAATCAACCCCGATTGCTACTGGGTAAACCAGGCCTACGAGGCTATTTGCTTAGCCCCAAGGAAGGTGAAATAAACTTCATGGACTCGGTGTGAAACAAAGGTAGTAATCAATTAACTTTTAAAATATGTCTAATTAAAATTCTTAATTCATTAATACTTAAATTTTAATTTAAATCCCCTTCTAAGCCTTAACAAATCCAAACTTTTAGACAACTTCAATTAATAACCTACTCTAGGATCTATCCCCGCCACACGACATTTCTCACACACTTTAGATGATGTGCTAGGACAACCAACTTTAGATCTAGGTTAGGCCGGTGTTTACTTTACTGCTGTGTGCCGGATTTTTTGTAGTTTTCACTGCATGTTGTGGATGAAATTGCTTTGCTGTGTCTGCTTACTTTTTTTGTACTATGTGGATGGATTGATGTGTTTGGCGATTAGATTACCCTTAGGTTAGGTACGATCTGAATGTTGACACAGTTTTCTGCAGGTGGCCACGCTCATGCAGGGCAATATAAAAAGGGGGCAAATCAAAAAAATGCATAAATATTATAAACTCTTTGCACAGGTGCTTCAGCTGCCAAAGCCCCCAAATCATAAAAAGAGCGTGGCCAGTGTGTTTACTTTCTTTTCTGCTCATATACAACTGCTTGGGAATAACTGCTTTTTATATATTAATTGCTTAGGATAACCCTGCAGGTGAGTCTAGATTTTTTATTTTGATATCAATGTAATTTGTGTAAGTGTCAAGTGTTGTGAAAGTTGATTTTGAGTTGGGATACATAGATCCAAAGCTTGGATTCCAAAGAGGAAAGGATACCCCTTTAGGAACACTCCTTTTCCATTTGGAAATCCAAATTTGAATCATACCTCTTCCTTACCCAAAGAGGAAAGAGTGGCCTTCCCCCTTAGAGGAAAGTGCCCTCTTGTCCATTTGGGTAATCCACTACGAAGATTCCAAGAAGATTGAAGAAAAGGAGTACAAAGAAGAATGGAATTGAAGATTTGAAGATTTGAAGATTGAGAGTATCCCACTCAAAATAACTTGCGTCATTACTAGGTTTAGAATCCGGGTTGTTGTCAGTGGTGCCCGGCCACTTTACTTTCTGTAATATTCTGGTTTGTAATAAGCAAGGCAATTCTGCCTATGGACATTTATTAATTAATTTATATTTGATGTGATGATTTGATTGCCTTTAGGATTACTTATTTTTACTAGTTTTTTGGCGATTGCATGCCGCTTTTTTATTTTCGCCTGGATACGTGAGACTCGTGAGGGTGTGAAAGTTTTCTACTCATAACCTTAAAAGTCTAAAATTTTAGTGAGTTTAAATAACATAGAAAGATAACGAATCTAGGGAATTAGCCGGGGATCGACCCCGGGGTCGCATGCATATTTCTGCATTACTCTTTCCTTGCTTTAGACCCTTCCCCGCCTGCGGGTAGAGTCCGGATAGTCTGACCTATGAGGACGAGGTGCCGGATTTGGGGAAGTCCAGTCTTCTAAAAAATTATTTTATAAGCCTGTTTTTAAAATTTTCAAGCATATTTGATTTGAGGTTGTTAACCAGCATGCATTGCATTAGATACAAATTAAAGAGTCAAAATTTTAATTTCATAGTCCTTAGCATTTTAGCACCCAACATAAGTCAAAAGGGCCAATTAGGAGAATCTCTAGATGTCGGCCCCGACTCTCCAAAACTTTAATTATAACGTCCCTACCAATCTTTCATAAAAGACCGGACTCATTTCTTTTAAATCGATTAGGTGGTTAGCTGGCTCCCCAATCCAGGCCGGGATAAGTCCAGATCTTGCACTGCATTAGTTAGGATCGGATGACTGTGGTCCAGTGTCCAAAATAGATTTAGGATCCGGGGCAGATCTTTGATTATAAGACCCCAAACTTCGGGAATATAATCCCAAATTTCTAATAAAATGCTCAACTCTAATTAAATATCATTTCAAATCCAAAACATAAAGCCCAACACTTAGATTAAGTTGGGACACTTCCGGATGGTTCTAGAATCTCAAAGTGCCCCCTACTTCTTCTCCTTTAACTCCGTTAATAACTGCTCAATTTTGATCCATTCCCTTTTGATTTTCCAATAACTCTATTCATACTTTGATATCACTCCTAGAAACTCTAACAAAATTCTGCCGCCATTTTAATCGGGAGTTTTCGTAGGAGATTTTTGTCTCCCTACGATGTAATTAACTACGAGGGCTTGCGCTCGTAGGAGATTTGGAACCACACACACCTGATTTTAAAAAAAAATTAATTTCCAAAATTTTATTAGATTTCCCTGGGAAAAGTTAAGTAATGATCGTCATAGTTGCATTAGAAGGATTATCGTAGAATGGTCTCATTTCCACTTGGGGAGATACACCCTTTTTCGATAAGGCTTTGGATGTGAATGCGACGATCATGTTTCTTGAATGTTGTAATTGGGTACTTAGTTGAACTATACTTTGTCCCCTCGGGGCCATATAAAGTTCTCCTTAGAAACCGATAATAACATTCAAGATGAGTTTACATAATTCTAAGTCTGAACACCGCTATGAAAGTTTATTTTCGTCCTTCGGGATGATATACTCCTTCTAACGAGTTGATTCGATCTTAGAATTAGAACTCAAGCTTAATCTTAAAATTCCCAAAGAAAACTAATTTTTTTTTTAAAACCTTTTTTCAAAATTCCACCAACAAAAATGGCACGCCCGGTGGGACCAAATTCTCTTCCCATCTTTAATAGTGGCAGAATTTTATTTAATCGGTAGTTTCAACTATCATTTCTTCCGTTGGTCCCTTTGCCCATTTCTTCCTTGGGTGAGTGTGGCCAACATCTAAAATAATAACAAAATATTAAAAGAGAGGTTCCACTTCCAAATTTGGCTTTATCCAGATTTTTGTTCTGATTTTGACCTTCTGCCCCAGCATAGCCTGTGAGGCGATAGTGTCAAATCAGATCTCTGGATATCCTTTTCAATCTTATGGATTTATGTTCGATAAATTTCTCATTCAACATATAAATCCTTAAAATTGAAAAGAATTCAAAATTTTTGATTTCATTCCAAACTACTTTAGTTTAACCCCCCCCCCCCCCCCCTCACTCCCACTTTGACTTCTAAGGGTGGGGAGGGTTAAACTATTCCTTTTTACTTGGGCTTTCTCACAATTCCATAAGCCTTCAGGCAAGGGGAAACTCTGTCCGTTGTGTTTTGGAACCTGTTAGAAAACCCCTTTCAAATTCTCAAAATTTCTTCAAAATTTTTTTTCTTAAACTCCAAGTTGTCATATGTTACCCCATACGATTTCCTCGTGGGCTAACATATGTCATATTTTCAAAAAAAATAATAATAAAATACTTTTTACCACTCTTTTTAAGTAAATTTAATTTCAATCCTTTCTTTAACTTTCAGAAAATCCCAATGGCTGGCCAATTGATTTTCTCCTTTGACCGAGAATTGTCCTCGACTGTTAACGACCAAGGGAGCACTGTTATTTTTGGAATGGGATTTAGCACTCTTGAGCTCTCTATGGATGGACACCAGATTGTTAGTTTGGATGCCAGTAAGGAAATTCCCCCAGTGGTTGAGTTGATTGTGGGATCTGCACCCACCTTGCCAGTAGTCAGTGATGATCAGAAACAGTCTGAACCAATCGTTGAGCCTCCCATTGAAATCAAGTCTGTTTTTGAGGAGGGGTCTAGTTCTGGGCTTAAATTTACCACTAAGAATCAGAAGAAGAACTATTTGAGGAGACTTAGAAAGAAAATCTCTAAGGCTAAAAGAGTAGTCCCCTTTAAGACCTTAGCTCAAGTAGAACCTGAGGCTGTTGAGGAGCTACCTATTCCTGCTTCCTCTCCCCTCCTAAAGGGGAATCGCTTTTACCCCCTGGCTTCAGCTCAAGGGGAGGAGAGGATAGCTAGGATAGCCCGTTCTCCACCATGCCCGGTCGACTACTCGACTAAGAAAACTCAGAAAGAAAGACATCTCCAAAAGACAAGGACTTTGAGAAATATAATTCACACCTGCGCTGCACAGTCTGGACAGACTAAAGAGGAATATGTGAAACAATTGAAGGGAGTGATCTCGCAACGCTTCCAAAAAGAAGTGTTGAAGGAAGAAGTGTCTGAAGCAAAGAATTTAACCCCACAATTCGTTAGAAAGAATAAGAAGTATGTTAGACAGCCTGCTACTTCAGTACTGGTTGATGGATATCACTGGGTGCCACGCCCTCCGTCCTCTCAAACAGAGGGTATTGTGTTGACTGGGTCCGAGAGAGGCCGCCATTCTACTGGTAGACCCCCGGTACCCCCACATAAACCTGTAAGATTGGCCTCAGTGATTGTCAAACCAAAGGGGGTTGAAGTTCAAAAGTCTGTGGACCTTAAAGGGAAAAGACCTAAATCTCCTGAAAAGAGATATGTGCCAAAGAGAACTAAGTTGGAGAATCTGTCACCACCTCCTAGAACTTCTAAGTTCATTTTGCAGCTCCAACGAGTTTCAGCCAACCCTACTCCAAGTTCAGTTGAATTGATGGATGTCCAGACTAATACTCCAGTTGTTACAGTTGACAGTCCTACCACAGCCAGTCTAACTCAAGATCCAATATTCACCATCCCTGTTACCCCAGTTGATGATCCCCAAGGTTCGAGTGTCGTTCCTAGGCCCCTTAGTCAGGTGTCTGAGGACCTTACCTTACCAGATGTGGGAACTATCACTTTACAAGCTCCTGCTTCTCCTGAGGAATATGTCCCTCTCCCTGTAGAGGATGCCACTCTTCTGACTACCAGCTCTGGGATAGTCGAAGAGGAGAAAATTGACCAGGATCTAGAAATGGAAGATGAACCGGATACAAAGTCTCAACCAGATCCTAATCCAAAACTCACGGAAATCATTGCCCTTATGGATTCTGAAGAATTATTTGATATGGCTGAGTATAAAGGATACTTACCCCTTGATCCTAAGTCAATTGGGGATAGACCGGTCGAGGAGGTAGTTCAAGAAATAAGAAACATTTTGTTGAACAAAGAAGGAATGGCTTCTTTTGACCCTGATATGGATGATCTCCTTGGAGATGAAGATGATTATGTTGGGGGCATTCATGTGGTCGAAACTAGAGGGTCTAATAAAGAAGCTGAGCCCAGCAAGCGCCGATTTGCTAAAGATGATGATCCACATGCTGTTGAGTCAGATTCAGATGAGTCTGTGAAAGACAGAGATGAAGAACACATAAAAAACTTGGAGACTCAGCTTGCTAGCATGATGTCACAAGTTAAGGAGATGCAAGAGAAGTTGGATAAATCACAGCAAGAGTCTTTTAAGATCCACCAGTCAGCTCGAGAGCTCACAGAAAAGGCCAAAAGGACAGAATTTAGTTCCAGACCTCCCGAGTCACCACCTGTGACCTTTCCTTGTCCAGTAGAGACACCTCCAGTTCACCCTACAGTTTCCACCATTCCTCCGATCCTACCTCAGAAGGATATCAAGCAGTTAATTGAGGACCAGGTAAGGGAGGCCTTAGCCCTTTCTCAAGGAAATGTGTCTATTTCAAAGGGTAGACCCTACCCCGAGGAATATGACTTAGTTCCTTACCCGAAGGGCTTTGTGCCACCAACTTTTAAAGTTTTCACTGGAATTGAAAATCCGAGACAGCATCTGGCCCACTTCCGAGCAAGCTGTTGCAATGCAGGAGGGTCAGATGCTCTACTATTTCGCCAATTTGTAAGTAGTCTATCCGGCATTGCTTTTGAATGGTACGCCGATCTGCCCAACGGTTCAGTAAGAACCTTTAGCGACCTAGAAAACCTCTTTCTTAAGAGATTTTCTGGAGCGCAACAACGCACCACCGTGGGCGATCTCGTGGTTGAAAAGCAAAAGCCGGGAGAGTCTCTGGTTGAGTACATCTTGAGGTGGCGAAACCTCTCGATGAAGTGTGAACCCCAGTTGCAAGAGCATGCTGTAGAGATTCTTTTGAAGAATATCCACGGCCCTGCTGCTTTCCTCCTGAAGGGTTTCACTATTAAAACTTTTGAGAAACTTCTTAATAAGGCTAGCAATTTGCAGGAAGAGGCTCCTAGGATGTCATTCTTACGAGAGCAGTCTGAAGAAAGGAAGGGTCCAAAATTGGTGAAAACATTTGAAAAGAAAGCTGTGGTCTCAGCAGTAGATAAAGGAAAGAGGCCAGTGATTAGTCAGTCTAGCACTCCACTTCCACCACAGCCGCCTTAGAAGCAGCCCATTCAGATAGTTCCTCAATATACTAGAGATCCCGCCTTTATCCCTTTTAGAGAGAGATTGGCAAAACCTTATCCATTTAAAAGGGAGTCAGTTAAGAAGATCTTCAGGAGTTTGTCAAAGAAACCAGATTTTCAGTTGCCAGAGGCCAGGAGGCCTGAGGATGAGAGCAAGAAAGATGATCCCAAGTATTGCCCGTACCACAGGATGCTTAGTCACCCTCTTGAGGACTGCGTTGTGTTCAAAGACTGGCTTGAGAGGAACTACACCCAAGGAAACATTATAATACCTAAGGAATACTTGGTCGATCCAGAAAAGGCTTTAATTAAGACCATTTCAGGTAATCCTCTTAACTCTTCTTGTCTTGTTGAAGATGGTTGGGATATTGCTTTGTCCCGGGCACTTAAAAAGTCGATTAACAAGTCTTTTCGTCTTTCTCAACAGCTGACTACGATAGCCCAGGCCCCGGTGTGGAAGGTTAACCTGGACGCTTCGCAGAAGGATGTTGAGCCACTTCCCTCTCCAGTAGTCTTAGGAACTACTGAGAAAAATGTAAAAGAAGAGAAATTTGATTTTGTAGAGAGGAAGTGTGTAGATGAGAGATGTATTACAATGGCGGATGGCGGTGTTAAAACCCTTTCCCCTCTTTTGTTATCGGACTTTTACTTTGCCCCATCAAAGGCGAAGGGTCAGAAGATGAATAAAAAACATCCTTCTACTTCTGTCTTGATGATTAACCATGAATCTCAAATGCAAATTGATGACTCTCCTGTTCTGAATCAAACTCCTAATGAAATAAATATTGAGGTTAATCAAACCAACCTCCCCGAATCGACTATTCAAGAAGAGGTCGAATGTGAAGCTTTATCAGAAAGTGATTTCCCTCAAATCAATTTCCAAGGAAATCCTATCTTGATAGAACTTTCAGATTCTGACTCGCTTTCAGGAAATGATGATCCAACACCTATGGTGTGTGTATACACTGCCCTAGTTTGCCCGCCCGAAGACATCGAGCAGGTGCAACTCCATGGCGGTAAAGTCTTACCTCCCAGGTTGCCCCCTCAGGACAAAGGCAAACAATCCTCATTCGAAAATCTAAATCCAGATTCCCCTCAACAACCAGAATTCCCTTTAATTCCTCCGGGTTTCGAGTCTATCGTTCCTAAGGTTGATTACAATGTTCTAGCCCACCTTAGGAAGTTGCCAGCAAAATTAAGTATTTACGACGTCCTCCTTCTCTCCAAAGAAATGAGGGAGTCTCTAATTAAGGCACTTCTCGATCCCGAGATTTGTTTAACACAGTTGGCTGCAACTTCAGAAGGTGAGGCTTTCTACTTCAAAGAGGTCCCCGGGGTTACCTTTTCAGACGAAGATTTACTCTTGGGAACTGCTGACCACAATCGTCCCCTCTACATTACTGTAGATGTGGGAAACTTCAAGTTATCGAGAGTCCTTGTTGATCCGGGTGCATCGGTCAACGTGATGAACATAAAGACCCTTGCTTATCTCAGAGTTGATACTAGCAAGCTTTCAACCGATAGGTTGGTCCTTCGTGGGTTCAACGAGAAGGGCGAGAGAGCTTTAGGTTCAATCACTTTACTCCTGGAAATAGGAGGGTTAAAAACTGAAGCTAAATTTCATATAATTGATTCGACTACGTTCTTTAACGCACTTCTAGGTAGACCTTGGATTCACGAATATAGAATGGTTCCATCTACCCTGCACCAATGCGTTAAGTATCAACGAGACGGCATTGAACATGTGATTAAGGGTGATTTGCAACCATTCTCGATTCAAGAAATTGGGATCTACGAAGATGCTGCATATTTCATACCAAAAGGGTCCTCGTACCGTTCTAAATTGGAGATCAAATTTGAGGAGAAAATGGTTGGACAAGAATTCAACCAAAAGAAAGAAAAAGATAAAAATATCAATCAAGAAATGACGCAATCGAGTAGTGAAGATGACTCTGATATCGTTGTCCTTAGGCCTCCAAGCACATTACCTCAAAGAGGTGGGAGGATGGCTTTAAGGGCACGAGGACGAGGCCGTGCTTCATTAGATAGGAGAGCAGCACCTGTGTATATTGATTTGGAATCAGATTCTGATGGTGAACTAGAAAATCAAGGTACTGCCCTCTCTCTCGATTATCAAAACATAAATGCTCCTCCAAAATTTGATCTCACCTTAGACCAGGACAGTGACCCTGAGGTAGATATTTCAAAAGTTAAAAGTGACGAGCCTGAATTAACAATGTATGAAAAGCTCACTAGAAGGATTGAGGCCCTTTCTCTGACCCCACTGTCAGCTGGCAGGGTTGTAGGGTTGGAAGTCAAAGTAGCCCCCAACTTGGATGGTGAAGTTAAGAAAGTCCAGAAATTCTTTCCTGGCTCCTCCTCCGCAAGGGACGAAGGTGATGTAACCCTTGAGGAGGCAGATTTTAATGAATTAATGGAATTACCTTTCGGCTACTTCCCTGTTTGTGTAAAAAACACTTTTTCTAAAGGTTCTATACCATGCCGATGGACTAAGGGTCAACCTAGATACCACGAGAATATTTGGCGAACAAAAATAAATAAAAATCCAACAAGTGGTATTGGCTTTGGAACAGTTAGTTCATTCGATGATGATGAGTATTGCCTAATGATAACTTACCATCTCGATTCTTCAAATGTCCCTACAGATCCTCCTTGTCCTCTAGATGGACTCTGTTTGGAGACTTTAGACGATCCCGATGATCTTCAAGTTCGGGATGCACCCCCTGAATTTGAAGAGGAAATTAAGTCGACAGTCGATGAGTTGAGAGAAATTAACCTGGGAAACGATGATGACCCCCGTCTGATTTTCATATGTACTTTGTTGAGCGAGGGTGAAACCCAAGACTTAATCCAGTTGTTATTCGAGTTCAGGGATTGCTTTGCCTGGACATACGACGAAATGCCAGGTTTGCCTGCTGAGGTAGCAGTTCACAAACTTGGGGTTCGGCATGATGCCATTCCTGTTAAACAAGCTCCTCGACGCATGCGCTTAGAGATTGAGCAACAAGTCATTTCTGAAGTTAAGAAATTGGCAGAAGCCGGATTCATTCGAGAGGAGCAATATCCCTCTTGGGTGGCCAGCGTCGTGCCAGTTCGAAAGAAAAATGGTCAAATTCGGATTTGTGTCGACTATAAAATCTGAATAAGGCATGTTCTAAAGATGAGTTCCCTTTACCAATACCAGAACTCATGGTGGACATTGCCTCCTCACATGCTATTTTCTCATTCATGGACGGCTCGTCGGGTTATAACCAAATCAAGATGGCCCCTGAAGATGAGAGAAATACGGCGTTCAGAACCCCTATTGGAATCTTTTGTTATAAGGTAATGCCATTCGGCTTAAAGAATGCCGGAGCAACCTACCAACGGGCCATGACCCGTATCTTTGACGACTTAATTCATAATCAAGTTGAATGTTATATTGACGATTTAGTTGTCAAGAGCAAGGTTAAAGAGGCTCACCTGTATGACTTAAGAGTTGTTTTCGAACGATTGCGCCGCTACGATTTAAAAATGAACCCCTTGAAGTGCGCCTTCGGCGTCGCCTCGGGAAAATTCTTAGGATTCGTAGTGAGGCACCGCGGAATCGAGATAGATCCTGCTAAAATTGAAACCATCTTAGATATGCCATCCCCTAAGAGCCTTACTCAGTTAAGGTCTCTGCAAGGTAGATTGGCATATATAAGGAGGTTTATTTCTAATCTTTCTGGGAGATGTCAACCCTTTTCTGTCCTTGCGAAAAAGGATACTAAATTTGTATGGGGCGAGAAGTGTCAGAATGCTTTTAACGATATCAAACAATACCTTTCTAACCTGCTAGTCTTGGCAGCTCCGATTCCGGGAAAGCCATTAATCCTCTACACCGCAGCTCTAGATGAGTCTTTAGGTGCCCTGTTGGCTCAAGTTAACGACGAAGGAAAAGAGAATGCCCTCTACTACCTTAGTCGGAGACTCATTCCTACTGAAATTCGATACCCATCAATTGAGAAGCATTGTCTTGCTCTGGTTTTTGCAGCTCAGAAACTGAGGCATTACATGCTCTCCCACTCAATCAGTTTGATTTCAAGAGTTAACCCTTTGCAATATCTTATGACCCGACCTACGTTGTCAGGACGTTTGGCTCGCTGGTCTATGATATTGTTGCAATTTGAGATTACTTTCACTCCCCTTCGTGCTGTGAAGGGACAGGCTGTCGCCGATTTTCTGGCAGCACACCCACTGCCGGCAGATTCTCCTCTGAATGATGACCTACCCGACGAATAAATCATGAGTTTGGGGGAATCTGGCGAGGCCATCTGGGAATTATATTTTGATGGGGCAGCATCCTCTCGTAGGATTGCGACCCAACAATCTGTAATTCTTGGAAAGGCTGGAGTCGGTCTAATTTTCATTACGCCAGAAAAAGGAATGATGCATTTTTCTTACCACTTATCGGAGCCTTGCACAAACAACGAAGCTGAATACGAAGCTCTGATAACTGGTTTGGAACTTGCAATTCTAATGGAGATTAAAGAGATTAAGATCTTTGGAGATTCCCAACTAGTTATTAACCAAGTCGCCGGAACTTATAAAGTCTTGAATCCGAATCTCCTAAGATATCACCAGTATACACTTCACTTGTTGGAACAAATCCCTATTGCTACTTTGTATAGGGTTCCCCGTGGAAGCAATTCCGCGGCGGATGCCTTAGCAAAACTTGCAAAAGAATTTGCATGTCCTGAGGAGGATTCCATCCCTATAGAGATACAGGGTCGTAAGACCCTCTCCCTTATAGATTTGGAACACATTAGTAAGACTCCCCTTCAGATCCTTTCTGCCTCTTCGACAACCGACGAAGAAGGCGATTGGAGACGACCCTTAATCGATTACCTTAAAGAAGGGAAGCTTCCCCAGGATAAATCACTCTCCAACCAGATTAAGAAACGTGCCCTATCATATGCACTAGTTAACGATCTGTTGTACCGTCGGTCCTTCGATCACATGTGGCTGCGCTGTTTGAACAAGGGAGAAGCCCAGAAAATTATTAATGAAGTTCATTCAGGACTATGCGGTGCACATCAATCGGGTCCAAAAATGAAATTAAAGATTAAAAGACTTGGATATTATTGGCCTACAATGATTGACGATTGCATGAATACTGCAAAGCACTGTCATCAATGTCAGGTCCATGGTGTGGTTTTACATCAGCCGCCTAATGTGTTACACCCTACGATAGCCTCGTGGCCCTTCGAGAGTTGGGGCACGGATATCATTGGGCCGATTGACCCTCCCTCCGTGAGAGGTCATCGTTTCATATTAGCAGCGACTGATTACTTTTCAAAGTGGGCGGAAGCAATTCCCCTACGAAACGTAACATCACACCATGTCTTAAAATTCTTTCGTGACCATATTGTATATCGATTCGGCGTACCTCGCAGAATCATATCCGATAATGGGTCCGCATTCAAGTCTACAAAAATCAATAGTTTTGTAAGGCGCCATAATATTGATTGGGGATATTCGACGATCTATTACCCTCGGGCGAATGGATTGCCAAGGCCTTCAACAAAACTTTGGTGCAAATTGTCAAAAAGACTCTTGATGATAACAAACGGCAGTGGGTTGAGCGGTTGGTGGAAGCTTTGTGGGCTTATCGTACCACTTATAGAACCCCGACCCAATCCACCCCGTTTGCACTAGTGTATGGATCCGAGGCCGTTCTACCCTTGGAAATACAAATCCCTTCGCTCAGAATTGCAGTTCAAAATCAAATTACAATGAACAAAATGCAAAACTACGATTGGAAGAACTCGAAGGCCTTGAAGAGCGACGTCTCCAAGCTCAACAAAGTTTAGAGTTGTATAAATCCCGTATGGTTCAAGCCCATGACAAGTTAGTGCGACCTAGGACCTTCCAAGCGGGAGACTTGGTATTGGTCCTTCGGAGGCCTATCTTGGCCCATCGGAAGCTGGGAGGCAAATTTGAACCTACATGGGAAGGACCCTTCGTTATAGAGACTGTCTACGAAGGAGGCTCGTATCAGTTAGTAGATTGTAAAGGGAACCACCCGATGCTACCTGTCAATGGGCGTTTCCTTAAGAAATACTATGCTTGATGTAGCTCATTCTATCAATTAATAAAACTTCCTTTTCTTGATTTACAACTTGATTCTACCTTTTTTTTAAGGTCTTTTTTTTTTTTTTTAACGCTCTTCGCCTTCTCCTTAAGGTTAGGTCTTTCCTTCCCTTAGGATTAGACCCGCTAGTGGTGGAGTACGCCCTCCGTGGCACCACCCTGGCATTTCACCCGGGGATTAGTGGTGGAGTACGCCCTCCGTGGCACCATCCTGATTCCCATTCGCTAGTGATGGAGTACGCCCTTCGTGGCACCATCCTAGTTTTCCAGTTAATCTGCCTATTTGGAGTAAGTCTTCTATCAGCATCCTATAGGCCTAAGGTTGGGTGATGCCCTTCCTTAGACCCAAGGTTAGGTATTCCCTACCTTGGTTTCCAGTTGATCCGTCTACTAGGAGTAAGTCTTCTATCAGCATCCTGTAGACCTAAGGTTGGGTGATGCCCTTCCTTAGACCCAAAGTTAGGTATTCCCTACTTTGGTTTCCAGTTAATCTGCCTATTTGGAGTAAGTCTTCTATCAGCATCCTATAGGCCTAAGGTTGGGTGATGCCCTTCCTTAGACCCAAGGTTAGGTATTCCCTACCTTGGTTTCCAGTTGATCCGTCTACTAGGAGTAAGTCTTCTATCAGCATCCTGTAGACCTAAGGTTGGGTGATGCCCTTCCTTAGACCCAAAGTTAGGTATTCCCTACTTTGGTTTCCAGTTAATCTGCCTATTTGGAGTAAGTCTTCTATCAGCATCCTATAGGCCTAAGGTTGGGTGATGCCCTTCCTTAGACCCAAGGTTAGGTATTCCCTACCTTGGTTTCCAGTTGATCCGTCTACTAGGAGTAAGTCTTCTATCAGCATCCTGTAGACCTAAGGTTGGGTGATGCCCTTCCTTAGACCCAAAGTTAGGTATTCCCTACTTTGGTTTCCAGTTAATCTGCCTATTTGGAGTAAGTCTTCTATCAGCATCCTATAGGCCTAAGGTTGGGTGATGCCCTTCCTTAGACCCAAGTTAGGTATTCCCTACCTTGGTTTCCAGTTGATCCGTCTACTAGGAGTAAGTCTTCTATCAGCATCCTGTAGACCTAAGGTTGGGTGATGCCCTTCCTTAGACCCAAGGTTAGGTATTCCCTACCTTGGTTTCACCAGTTTCCTTATCTAATAGGTGTAAGCCTTCCATTAGCATCCTATAGGCTTGAGGTTGGGAGATGATCTCCCTTTCATTCTCAAAATTCTACTTCCATTCGGTCAACGCCAATGTGTGCAGCAGAAGTTCCTTCTACTACACACATTGGGGGTCCATTTGTTGACCTCATTTTTGTATGAGGTCACTAAGACCCTTCCAGAATCCAGATTTAATCCTAGACCCTAGGATCCACTCTAGACCTTAGGATCCCTTTAGATCCAAGACCTTAGAGCCTACTCTAGAGCCTAGGATTCCCTTAAATCCTAGATCTTAGAATTCTTCTAGATCTTAGGACCACTCCAACTTCAAATCAATCTCCACCCTTGATCAACCTCAACCTCAAATCAATTCCTATATTTGATCCACTCCAATTTCAATTTGATTCCTACCTGTGATCAATTTAAATCTCAAACTCCATCCAATTCAAATCCAAATTAATTCAAATTTCAAACATATCCAAACTTTGACTCAATCCACTTGAGAATCCAAATTTCAACCTAGACTTTGATCCTATCCTTAATCTAGCCTTGACCCTATCCATCCATTAACAATCACAACATGATTGTAAATGGTTTGGATATTTCAATTTTAATTATTCAAACCTAAAATTCATTTCAGAATCCAGAAATCCAGACTCAAATCCTAAGTCTCAAGGCCTTGTTCTAAAGACCCTTTTTAGAGATTTTTCAAACATTTCAAAACCCAGTCAAATGGTCTCTGATTCAAGGTATATCACTTGTAAAGTGATAAGACATGTTTCTAGAGGTTACCCTCCAACTTTGAGCTCATTCTGAGGTCTCTAACCCCAGAATCTGAATTAAAATCCAAAGGCTGTAAAACCTTCAAATATTTACAGCCTATGCCACTGAACCTAACCCCTTTGAGATCTTGACCCTGGAATCCTCATCAAACCCTCCAATCACCTCCAGACCTTTGATTTTAACCCATTGAGCAGTAAACTGCATTTTCCAGACCCATTTTTGACCATAGTTGATCAATAGGTCAAAATTGACCAAAATACCCCTATGGGGCTCAAATAGGGATTTCAAACCAAATGAGCCCCAAATTGAATGCAACCACCTTTAACAAATTTCAAATGTCATTTCAAATCTTTTGAACCTATTTCCAACCCTTGGGTCAACCTGGTTGACCAAGTCAACAGGTTTGACCCAAGAGGCCCTTTAAGGGTCCAAACATGTGTTTTGACCCAAATGACCTCTCTAGGCCATCCAACCACTTCCTTTGGACTTGAAATATCATTTCAAACTTGTTGAGCCCAAACCCAGACCCTGGGTCAACCTGGTTGACCAAGTCAACCCAGGTTGACCAAACAGGCCCTTAGGGGCTCAAATAGGGATTTTGGTCAATTTGACCTCCCCAGACCTAGGAACCACCCTCAATGGTCTTCAAATGACTTTTCAAACTTGTCCAGCCCAGACTCACCCATTGGGTCAACCTAGTTGACTCAGTCAACATGGTTTGACCCAATGAACCCTTGTGGTTTTAAATGAACCATTTCAACCTGTTTAACCACGTCAATATCTCCAATCCTTTGAAATCATTCTATGCAAAGCCTTGAATATTTCCAAACCTATTTTTGAGTTCAACCCAACTGGGGTTGACCAAGTCAACCCTCAATTCTAGGTCAAAGCTTAATGGCATTTGCTCCCACTCCTTCTAAGCTCTCACTTTGACTTTTAACCCTTGATTAAATCATTCCAAATGACCCTTTACCCCCTCAAATGCCACATCACCAACTTTGACCTGGTTGACTGGTCAAACCAAGTCAACAAAGCCTTAAGCACCTCTTTGAATTAGTCAAACCTCCTATTTGACCTCAAAGAGTGTGAGTTTAGGTTTGGAGCCTCTCCAACCTATAGCCATTGATCTCCCACTGCCACCTCAGCACCCTTGACCTTTTGACTGGTCAATTCGGTCAACAAAGGCTTTATGGAGGAGCCCCATGGCCAACTCACATGTGAGCCTCCTTCTCACTAATCTAGGCGTCTAGGTTAGCCCTAAGTGAGAGATAAAGCTCTCTAATAGGCTCCCTAACCGAGCTCCACCCCTGGTTTAGCCATAAGTGGTAATGCTCCCCTCCACTCATCCCAAGTCCACCCAATGGGAATAAGGCGTGTCCAGCCCTTGCGGCAGCCTTCCAGCTTTCCCAGGGACAGGTGGCATCATCTGGAGAGTCCAGGAGTTGATCCCAGCCATCCAATCCAGCCCAGGCCGTTTGAATAGGGAAAAAGGTGACTTTTGAAGCATTCGATCAAAGTACCTTCTCTCACTAACCCTAGCCTCCCAGATCGAGTTTTAGTTCGGTTTGGATCTCCAGAGCCTTCTCTACCTCCCCACTACAAAAGCCAAGTGGTTGCACGTCACCGGCGGCGAGTTCTCCGGCGAGTCCACCACCTAGTCCGTCCCAGGCTTGCAGCAGTCGATCCAGGCGTGTTCGAGCTCGATTTTGCACTGGGAATCTACACTTGGACAGTCTACAAGCTCATCCATCCAGAAATTTCGAAGATCCAACGGTATAATCCCTTAAAACCTTAGATCTAGTTCACATTAGATAGATTTAATTAGCTTGGCATATAAGGTGTTTAAGGTTGAGATAATCTTTCCCCATCAATTCTGTTCATGTATACTTCCTAAGTTTAAAATTTCAAGCGATTTGGTCCTGTCCGATCGAGAGAACGAACCAAAAAAACGGATTCTAGGGCGTCATCCGTAGTTCGCTGCAGATGTACGTTTTCTAGACCGTTGATCACATGATCAACGGTCTAGATCTAGTCGCTCCGCGCCTTGGTTCGTCCGTGTATTCGGTGTAGAGTTCGATCGATCGACCGGCGAGATCAGGGCCGTCCGTTTGGAACAGCGGGATCGAACCTCCGCCGTTTGATTTTCCCCCATTGAGATCGAACACGGGATTCGATCCTGTCCGTTGGATCGAATATGTGGAATATCCAACGGCGCCTGCTGATCGCTGACGTGGTTAAGTGAAACCGCGTGAGGCGTTTAGCTGCCGACGCGTGGCTGACCGCCGTCGCCAATCATTGGCTCCGTCGCATTGTCCCTGTTGTGCCACGTCGCCCCGCGTTTCCGTGGTTCGTCGGACGGTCTCCGTTGAGCCCGTTCCCGCCGGCGCCGCCAGAGCCCGTATTTTTAAAATAATTGATTTTTAATTTGTTTTAAGTCCAGAAAAGTTTAAAAAATAATATAAAATTAAATATAAGTCCAAAAATTTAATATTTACTATCAGAATTTTTATAATTTTATAAATTTTAATTTAAAATTAGTTTTAAATCAAAATACTCAATATATTTTCAGTTATTTTAAATAATTGAGATTTGTATATATATATTTTAAATCATTTATTGTAATATTAGATAAAATATTTTCAAACAGTTAAAAATTAATATCATTTCATTCAAATCAGAGAAATTAATTTTATTTTCTTAAAAAAATTTTAATTAAAAAATTCTATATATATATATATATATATATATATATATATATATATATATATATATATATATATATATATATATATATATATATATATATATATATATATGTTAAGTATTTTAAGTAATCTAAACTACTTACTTAATTTAAATAGGTAATTAATATTTAACATAAGTAATTTTCAAAAAACTCAAAGAATCTTTATTTTAAATCATTAAAATATTGGAAAATTTGTTTTTAAAACTATTTTGAGGCTTATTGAAAAATAATTTTGAATTACTTAAATTTTCTAAAAAAAAATCCTCAAGATTGATCTATTTTCTAAATATTAAAATTAATTTTAAAATTATATATGTTAAATTTTGAGAGCAATTGAGAAATCTTTGAAATTTCAAACTTCGATTAAGTGTGCTTGAACATGAATTATGGGAGAGATTAGTGAATAGTTACTTTTAACTATTCATTAATCAATATCTTTTTCTATGATAATTAATTTTGAATGTTGCATGCCTAGGTTGTGCACACACCACTTAGCCTAGGCTCTCCTAGTTTTAAGGATTTGATTTTTTTTTTATGTGTATTCTCTTATATGTTAAGTCCAAGGGTTAGCCAAACCTTGATTCAAACCTATTAAAATTAGTGACACAACTAAGGACAACAATTAAGGGCTTATGTGTAGAAAACTTAGAAGGATTTGAATGATTAGGATTCACTTCCCCTTGGGTTGAAACTTCAAAGATTTGAACTTAGGGACATGTACAGCCATTAGGAGAAACTTCATTAGCTTTGGAAATCATTAAGACCCTTAATTAAATTTCCTAAGTCTAAACCCTTAATTAAATCTTTAAAACTTCTAAAAAAATGTAATAAATTCATTTTAAATCCAAAAAATATGTATAATACCTCTATCTGACCAGAATTGGATTCCCTATTAATTAAAATTATAACCTTGCTGATTTGACAGCAGGTTATTGCCCAGTTTAATTTTAAGTGGAATCCAACTTTTAATTGAATTTAATAATTATTAATATTTAAAAATCCCAAAAATTTCCCAAACACTTGGAAATCACTCCTTAGGTCATTTCTGACCTTTGGAGGTATTTTCAAGAAGTTAGGAAACCATTTGGAGCAAAATTATCAAGGGAGCCCTTAATTAAAACAATTAAATAATTCCAATAAACCTCCAAACTTCCAAAATTCATAACTAATTCTAGAAAAATCCAAATCACCCAAACTCACTTGCATTCAACTCCTAATAAGGTCTAATATTTATTAAAAATATTATATTCCAGAAATCTGTAATATTTCAAAAAGTCAACAAATCGGTCAACTCTAAGTCAAAACTAGTTCAAAACTTCAAACCTTTGTAATAAAATGCAGAAAAATCCGATTTCAATGTACTTACCTTCTAACTGATCGTAATAAGGCCTAGTATTTTAATAAAATACAAACATTCCAGAATTTGAGCTTAATCAAAAATTCAACTTTTGACTCTTTAATTAAATTATTAAAATATTCTAAAATATTCTTAAAACTCAAAATTATTCTAAAACTCCAGAAAATGTTAGCTTAATGTTTAAAACATTCAACAAACTTCTTAAAACACAACAATCAACCTAAAGATGAAGTTTATTGGCTGGACTACTCCGGGCTACGGGGCTAAGTGTCCTAAGGAGGTTGGTTCCTCGAGCCTGGTGGCACAACGCCACGAATGGATTCCAAGGGATGTTAAACCTTAAAAATAGATTAATCATTAATTATCTAATCTTTTAAAACTTCTAATTTAACTACATTAATTTGGTTTATCGGCTGGACTACTCCGGGCTGCGGGGCTAAGTGTTCTAAGGAGGCTGGTTCCTCGAGCCTGGTGGCACAACGCCACGAATCAATTAATGGCAAACCTAAATTAATTAAACTTTAAAAATTAGCAACTAACCTTTTTTATATATATATTAATCTACTCTTTTAATTCTAACCAATTTAAATAATTTAATCAACCCCGATTGCTACTAGGTAACCCAGGCCTACGAGGCTTTTAGCTTAGCCCCAAGGAAGGTGAAATAAACTTCATGGCCTCGGTGTGAAACAAAGGTAGTAATCAATTAACTTTTAAAATATGTCTAATTAAAATTCTTAATTCATTAATACTTAAATTTTAATTTAAATCCCCTTCTAAGCCTTAACAAATCCAAACTTTTAGACAACTACAATTAATAACCTACTCTAGGATCTATCCTCACCACACGACCTTTCTCACACACTTTAGATGATGTGCTAGGACAACAACCTTTAGATCTAGGTTAGGCCGGTGTTTACTTTACTGCTGTGTGCCGGATTTTTCGTAGTTTTCACTGTATATTGTGGATGAAATTGCTTTGCTGTGTCTGCTTACTTTTTTTGTACTCTGTGGATGGATTGATGTGTTTGGCGACTAGATTACCCTTAGGTTAGGTACGATCTGAATGTTGACACAGTTTTCTGCAGGTGGCCACGCTCATGCAGGGCAATATAAAAAGGGGGCAAATCAAAAAAATGCATAAATATTATAAACTCTTTGCACAGGTGCTTCAGCTGCCAAAGCCCCCAAATCATAAAAAGAGCGTGGCCAGTGTGTTTACTTTCTTTTCTGCTCATATACAACTGCTTGGGAATAACTGCTTTTTATATATTAATTGCTTAGGATAACCCTGCAGGTGAGTCTAGATTTTTTATTTTGATATCAATGTAATTTGTGTAAGTGTCAAGTGTTGTGAAAGTTGATTTTGAGGTTGGATACATAGATCCAAAGCTTGGATTCCAAAGAGGAAAGGATACCCCTTTAGGGAACACTCCTTTTCCATTTGGAAATCCAAATTTGGATCATACCTCTTCCTTACCCAAAGAGGAAAGAGTGGCCTTCCCCCTTAGAGGAAAGTGCCCTCTTGTCCATTTGGGTAATCCACTACGAAGATTCCAAGAAGATTGAAGAAAAGGAGTCCAAAGAAGAATGGGATTGAAGATTTGAAGATTTGAAGATTGAGAGTATCCCACTCAAAATAACTTGCGTCATTACTAGGTTTAGAATCCGGGTTGTTGTTAGTGGTGCCCGACCACTTTACTTTCTGTAATATTCTGGTTTGTAATAAGCAAGGCAATTCTGCCTATGGACATTTATTAATTAATTTATATTTGATGTGATGATTTGATTGCCTTTAGGATTACTTATTTTTACTAGTTTTTTGGCGATTGCATGCCGCTTTTTTGTTTTCGCCTGGATACGTGAGACTCGTGAGGGTGTGAAAGTTTTCTACTCATAACCTTAAAAGTCTAAAATTTTAGTGAGTTTAAATAACATAGAAAGATAACAAATCTAGGGAATTAGCCGGGGATCGACCCCGGGGTCGCATGCATATTTCTGCATTACTCTTTCCTTGCTTTAGACCCTTCCCCGCCTGCGGGTAGAGTCCGGATAGTCTGACCTATGAGGACGAGGTGCCGGACCTGGGGAAGTCCAGTCTTCTAAAAAATTATTTTATAAGCCTGTTTTTAAAATTTTCAAGCATATTTGATTTGAGGTTGTTAACCAGCATGCATTGCATTAGATACAAATTAAAGAGTCAAAATTTTAATTTCATAGTCCTTAGCATTTTAGCACCCAACATAAGTCAAAGGGGCCAATTAGGAGAATCTCTAGGTGTCGGCCCCGACTCTCCAAAACTTTAATTATAACGTCCCTACCAATCTTTCATAAAAGACCGGACTCATTTCTTTTAAATCGATTAGGTGGTTAGCTGGCTCCCCAATCCAGGCCGGGATAAGTCCAGATCTTGCACTGCATTAGTTAGGATCGGATGACTGTGGTCCAGTGTCCAAAATAGATTTAGGATCTGGGACAGATCTTTGATTATAAGACCCCAAACTTCGGGAATATAATCCCAAATTTCTAATAAAATGCTCAACTCTAATTAAATATCATTTCAAATCCAAAACATAAAGCCCAACACTTAGATTAAGTTGGGACACTTCCGGATGGTTCTGGAATCTCAAAGTGCCCCCTACTTCTTCTCCTTTAACTCCGTTAATAACTGCTCAATTTTGATCCATTCCCTTTTGATTTTCCAATAACTCTATTCATACTTTGATATCACTCCTAGAAACTCTAACAAAATTCTGCCGCCATTTTAATCGGGAGTTTTCGTAGGAGATTTTTGTCTCCCTACGATGTAATTAACTACGAGGGCTTGCGCTCGTAGGAGATTTGGAACCACACACACCTGATTTTAAAAAAAAATTAATTTCCAAAATTTTATTAGATTTCCCTGGGAAAAGTTAAGTAATGATCGTCATAGTTGCATTAGAAGGATTATCGTAGAATGGTCTCATTTCCCCTTGGGGAGATACACCCTTCTCCGATAAGGCTTTGGATGTGAATGCGACGATCATGTTTCTTGAATGTTGTAATTGGGTACTTAGTTGAACTATACTTTGTCCCCTCGGGGCCATATAAAGTTCTCCTTAGAAACCGATCATAACATTCAAGATGAGTTTACATAATTCTAAGTCTGAACACCGCTATGAAAGTTTATTTTCGTCCTTCGGGATGATATACTCCTTCTAACGAGTTGATTCGATCTTAGAATTAGAACTCAACCTTAATCTTAAAATTCCCAAAGAAAACTAATATTTTTTTTTAAAACCTTTTTTCAAAATTCCACCAACATGCATTTCTTTCTCTCCTTCTATAAAACACTTTCCCACTTGTGGGTAGAGCCCAGATAATCCAATTTAAGAAGATGAGGTGCTGGATCTAATGAAATTTATTCTTTCTTAAAAAAAAAACAATTTTTAAGTATTTTTACATTTTGAGCATTAATGATTTGGAGCCTTCAACTAGCATACATTGCACTATAAAATATTTAAATTAAAATTTAATTGCATTAGCTCTAAGATCATTCACCCTACATAATTCCAAGGAAAATTAAAAAACTCTCTAGGCATCAGCCTTACTTCCAAAAAAACTCAACCTCTCACCCATCTTTCATAAAGACTGGACATCATAAATTTTATGGGCTTAGGTGCTAGCTGGCTTTCCTTTCTTAGGTAGGATATAAGTCTAGAATTCATTAGCAAGGACATGGGTGTTAGTGTTATGTAGAACACTAAACTCACCCTAAATCTAGGATTTGAGGATGCTACTATCGGTGTCTCGTAGCATGCTACATCAGTGGGTAAGCTCCCTATTCTTCAGGGGCTATAAATCATGTCTATCTGTGTCACATAGATAACTATACTTCTATCCTTTTCTTCTATATGATTTGTGTGCATTACTTTCTTTTTCTCTTGTTTCTTCTCTTTACCTTAGTCCCTCCAAGTATTGATTTGGGTCATATATATTGACTAAGCCACTTTGAACCCTTCTTTCCTTTTGAGTAAGACTTCCTAGTCTCCTTCCTATTTGTCAATCACATCTGAAAGGATATTATAGGATCCTTAATCGAGTGTCTTCTCAGGCTCTGTATTGAGATATAATTAACTACAGGGGGATTGCACCCGAGGAAAATCTAATTCCACTATCAAATAAATCCCACTCAAGCTGATGTATCGGGTGGGGGAAAACCCATTATTTGATTATGTGATTTATATTATTACCTATCCGGGTGCATTGGTGAGAGCTACTATCCTCAATGGTTAATCATATATATGATCTAATATGCCCTTTTATTGGTCTGCTTGTAAAGAGCGCGAAGGCCTGTTATCATCTCGTCCCTTGGGATGCTGCGGTTGTATACCCCTTTGTACTATATCCCTCACATAATATATACCCTTTTGAAGGTCCACAGGTTTTTGGCGACTATAGTGGGATTGTTTTCTCTCTCCTCTTTGGATTCTATATTATCTTTTCTTATGTATACTCTGGGATTAGTACTCCTTAGATTAGGTCCATCCCACTCTTGGCTAGAGTCTTCCTTATTTAGGTTTCCTTCTTTTTAGCTAGGGCTCTCCCTAGTCTACTTCCATTCTTTCTAGCCTTCTAGACCATTCCTTTTCTTATTCATTCTCTCTATTTCTTGTAATGTTAATTCTTACTAATCATTTTAAATTTCATTTAAATTTTTGTGGCAGAGGTTGTCATGGCTTCTTTTTCTTCTTCTATAACTTTTTGCTTTGGTTTAGATGTATGGGTGATTCTCCCTGAGTCCCTGCTAGCTAGTCTACCTATTGGATAGATCACTTTTGGTTCCTTTACAGACTCAAATTTCTTTGCTCTTGGTGGGCCAACCCTTACTGAGGCTATAGCCTTCTCCCCTCTCTAAAGAAAAGGTTGCGCAACCATGCACCCCTTCAGACATCTAGTGACTTAGCGGACTACCCGGGCACCTGCTTATTCCATTCTCGTTTCTATACAGTCAATGCGCCTTGTGGTTAGGCAGCTAGTGCCTATACCACTCCTAGTTCCTTCCTCCCATTTGGTGGTTAGGAGACCAATGCCTACCACACCTATTGTGTAGGCTGCTTTGGCCCCTTAGTACTGGCATCCCATTATTACTCCTATTATTTTAGTAGAGGCAGCTTGTGTTCGGGTTCCCCCTCCTTCTTTCTCTATGAAGAGGGGTGCCTAGACCGAGACCCTCTGACCTCCTTCCTATCGGGTTTTTGTGTTCGCTCGACTTTCTCTCCCGGAGACCACCGAGTAGACCCAAATGCTTCCCTTAGCTCCTATTCCCCCTATTTCCTAGGTAGTGGAGTTCAGATGTACCTTCATCCTCCACCTCCAACCTTAGGAGAAGGGCTTAGAGGAATTGAAATAGAAGACTCTAGTTAGCTGCATCCAAGGAAGATACGCAGCATATGTCAAAGGAAGTGGATTAGAAGGAGCTTATACAAAGGAAAGTGGTCCCCATAAAGTAAGAGCCACGACCAATTATAGTTACACCAACCCTAGAGGTAATAGTCTCCCCTGAGATAGTAGCAGCCAGGGAGAATGCTTTTCTCCACTAGCACATATTAGTGATGAGGAGGACATCGCTCGTATTGCGGCTGCCCCTTATATTACCACTATTTTACCCAGAGCTAGGATCCCTAGGAATGATGCTGCTTAAGTCCTTACCTAGAGGATTTAGAGCATCATCTGCCTAGCATGAGGTCAAGAGCTTGTCAGTCTAGAGAGGTTTTTCTGATAGATTTTTTAGGCAACCGTTTAGTAGTAGAGGTATACTTTGAGGTTAAGATATAGGTGGTATAGAGGATAGCCACCTAAGCAGCATGTTAGTTCAGTTCTTTTGGTTTGACCACTTATAGTTGGTTCAGTTATTGGACGACAACCATATTATCCTGAATGGAGATAATAGTTGGATCCTACATGACCCCAGATCAGTTTAGTGGTTATGAACCCTTAATAATTAGTTGCCCTCACTAGATCCCAATATAGTAGGTGGTTTAGAAATGATGACAGGTGGACACCCCTATCAGGACTATACAATCAGTAGATGCAGTTGAGCAGATGGAGACAGTTATTTCTTTTGGGTCTAAGGAAGTCCTGATGATTTGTGATACATATATTATAGTTCTAGTTGATGGTTCACTAGACCAGATTGAGGTAGTTTCAGTTCCTAACCCCCATTGGGTCTCTTCCCCTATGGGTCCCTATATAAAGGATTTATGTCAGACCTTCTCTGAGGAGGATACACTTTGGGAGGAGTTAGATGGAGAGGTGCCAGTGCACATAATTTGTGTGGTTACCCAATGAGGTCTCTCAAATGAGTAGAGAGAGCCCAAGGATGACAATGAGCAGGGAGAGCCCAAGGTGGGTGGGTCTCCAAGGTCAGTGAATATAGAGGCCACAATTTTGCACTTTCAAAATCAGATGATAGAGATATCTAGATCTATTATGGTGATGACCGTACATTTGATAGCTTTAGGGGTAATGCCCTAGATGATTGGCGTAGGTACTCATATTATATCAAGGTACGAACCTGCGATACCATCAATAACATCAAACCCCATAAGAGTGGATAGGGTTTAGAGAGTAGTCCCAAGCTCGCTTACCATCTCTATTTTTACTTCCCCAGTTCAGAGTCAGTCGGTATAGTTGTTAGCATGATAGATTCAGTACCTGATAACCAAGAAGATCGAGCATGCCATTTTCTCTAGGAAGGCTAGAGAGGTTGTTATTAGGGGGAGGCTCTACCCAATTAAGTACGAGAGGGAGCCCTAACCCCTAGCTTTAGTCCCCCACGATTCAGAGTATTTAATAGGTATGGGAACTTGAGTGTATATGTGGATCAGTATCAGGTTATATGTTGTAATATAGGAGAGAACGACGCCCTGATATTGAGACTTTATATTAGCAATTTGGTTGGAGTGGCCTTTGCTTGGTACACCGACTTCCCCAATGACTTAGTTCCCACTTTTGTATAGTTAGAGAAATTATTTATATAGAGATTTATCAGTGCTGAACACCGGGCTTTAGTGGGAGAGTTAATTATGGTCAGACAATAACTTTGAGAGACTCGAACTAATTACATAGTAAGATGGAGGAACCTCAGCTTGTAGTATGAGCCCTAGTTATAAGAGTATCATATAATAGAGATTCTATTGAGGAACATTGATGGTCTCATTACACTCTACTTGATGGGATTTAGTAATAGAACCCTCCAGAAGTTATTAACAAAGGTGATTAGTTTACAAGATAACATACCCGATGCAGTTCCTCCTAAGGTTAAGATTTAACCTTCGTATACACCTCAATGGTAGGAGTCTTCAGAGCCACCTCCTCCTAGAAAAGGGGAGGTACACAATACCTATGGGACATCAAATAAGAGAAAGAAGCCCTTAGTCAGTTCAGCACCATCGTAACAGTAGTCTTACACATCTAGCCTGTCAGCAGCATAGCCTAGATCCTCCCATAAGACTCCAAAGAGTCAGCAGTACATATAGAAGAAACTTAGTAAGGAATACCCATTCAAAAGAAAAATTGTAAAGAAGATTTTCAAATTTCTTATTAAGAAGAACATCTTAATATTTCCGATGAAAAGTAGAGTGGAGGAGGAGGGACAAACAAACCACCCACTCTATTGTCCCTTTCATAGACATATTAGGCATGTTATAGAAAACTGATATGTATTCAAGGACAGAGTTGAGAGGCTTATGACCAGTGGGAAGATACACATTTAGGACAGTGATTTGATGTAACCTTAGGGAAAAAACTATTTAGACAGTTCAGATGATTTTTGGTTCCAATGATAGTTAGAGAGTAGTAGAAGATCACCTCGTGGTTCTAAGGGAGAGTGGTAGCTTGCACTCTCTCGAAAGACAAAGCAGATGATTAAGAAAGTAGTTCAGAGTTTAGAGGCAGTTAAGAGGAGGCCTTCCCAGGCCAAGTCGATAGTTACCAACCCACTAACTTCGCGAGCACCTTTTTTTACTTCTTCTTATGCTGTAGTACCTACTAAGAACATTTCTTATTCTTCTTTTTTATGTAATAAAAAGATGTATGAAAAAAAAAGATTGTTGTAACCTCAGAAGGGAAGACGGGACCCCTTTCAACACTTATGCTGAAGGACTTCATTATCCCTTCTATTGATAATAAAATAATAGAAGAAGATGATTCTGGCTACTTCTGATATTCTATTTCTTCTACTTCTACTTCTTCTAACCCTTGCTCTTTTCATGTTTTACATATTCCTTGCAATATGAATGATGCTGTATGTGATGATGAATATGAGTGTAATGAAGAATCAGTGTTTACTATTCCAGAGGGTGGTTGTTATATGAATTCAAAATATGAATCTGAAAACCCACTCTAGTCACTCTCCTTAAAGCCAACATAAGCCACCACTACTGAGCCAAATGAATCTCCTATTGAGAATGACTAAATACAGGAAGTTTATTTATATTCAGGGAAAGTCCTTCCACCTAAGATGACTAAAAATGCAAAAGAAAAAAGATAAGAACATAATTATCCAGCAGGACAATCCGGCCCCTTCCTCTCAAGAGTAGTCTAAAGAGATAGGGAAAGACCCTTAGCTAGAGGTTAATTATAATATGTTGACTCACTTAAGGAAAATTCCCTCCCTTCTTAGCATCTATAATGCTTTGGTGATGTCTCCCGACACTAGAGAGACCTTAGTGAAAGCACAGCTTGAACCAAAGTCTTATCAAGCATTTTTTTCTTTCAAGTCTATTAGGGATGCATATCATTTAAGAGAGATGTTATGCATTATCTTTTCAAATTGAGACCTCTTCTTAAGGACTTATGAGCACAATCATCTTTTGTATGTTATCGCTAAAGTCAATAGTTATGAGTTGAACATGGTTCCCATTGATCAAGTGGCTTCATTTAATATTTATAGCTATAATACTTTGAAGGGCCTCTCCCTAGGTCATTTGATGCTTACTTACAACAATATCATGTTTAAAGGCTTCAATGACCAAGGCTAGCACGCTCTAGGGTTTATCACCATGCCTCTAAAGTTTGGAAGTTTTCTAACTGAGATAAAGTTTCATTTGATACAAGCTGATACCTAATATATATCTCTCTTAGGAAGGCCTTAGCTTTATGAATACATAATGGCGCCCTCTACCTTACATCAGTGTATGTAGTATATAAGGAATGATGTTGAGTATTCCATTCTTGAAGATATTCAGCTCTTTTCTATGCATAAGGTCACTATTTATGATGATGCCAAGTATTAAGTCCCTTAGAAAACTCGTAGACCTCCCCTTGCCCAGTCACTAGTGATACATGTTAGTATTGTATAGGGTCCTATGCAATCACCTACACAGGGTCCTATATAGCCATCAGTATAGGGTCTATCATAGGTTGTATTAGAAACGTGGTTCTATTACATATTCTAATATAGTTCCTTTCAAGTTTGTAGTTAGGAACGATGCTCCCCCTAGTATAGGTAGGGGATGATAAGTTAGATTTAGAGGTAGAGAGTCGACTCGCTCACCGTGAAACTATGATACTTAATTCCTCCTCCCTCGTACTTATACACTTCTTCTTTTACTATCAAGTCAGACTCTTCAGATGATGAGATGATTGATATCCCTCATCGTTCAGTCCCTCATCACCCTTGAATTATGCTGGTTACAATTCACTTCCTACCTTTTATAGGTACCTGATACCAAAGGGTGTATTAGTTATTGATAGTAGCTCAAACGAGGAAATAGACTTTCGAAGTCAGACTACTAACAAATAATCTTTTTCCATCAGATGTGCAAAATAAGAATTGAGGAGTCTCATCAAAGACCTTCTGACACTCCTTCCACTAGTATTGGTGGTTCACTATAGACTAGTAAGCACTCTATACGTCCACTATACAAGTCATTTGGGCCATCATGACCTAGGGAGTGTGCCTCTTTATCTCATATTATTGGTGCACCACTAGGTCTTGGGAGTAAGGATCTGGCAGATATTGCTATGGATAAGGAGGTTATAAATTTCCCTCATTACTTTTCTAATATTATAGAAGACTATATAGAGCGGGGTGTCATTCCTTCAACTTGGTCCAATGAACGAGCTCTACAATAAGCCCATGTTTGGTAAATTGATCACTCTCAAACCCTAGAAGGTGTGGGTTATATGGGGAAGAGTCAGTCTACTCATGCTAATATTCGTGCTGTCTCTCATTCTTATCCGGTTGTTTCTCTTACTAATGAAGAAGACCCGGATGATGTTGAGGACAGGTCCTTGATGCTCCACGGGAGTTCGAAGATGGCACCAATTCCACCATGGATGAATTATGTGAGGTAAACTTGGGCATTAAATCAGATCCTAAGCCTATTTTCTATAGTGCCTTATTACCTGACTCAGAGGCTCAAGAATACATTAAGCTACTCTTAGAATTTAAGGATTACTTTTCCTAGAATTACACAGAGATGTCTGATATAAGCCTAGAGGTAGTAATCCATAAGTTAGCTATTAAGCCTGATGCAGTCCATGTTAAATAATCACCTCGTAGGATGAGGTTAGAGATTGAGTAAAAGGTGATCACTGTAACTAAGAAGATTATTAAAGCTAGATTTATTTACGAAGAGAAGTACCCTACTTGGCTTATAAATATTATTCCGGTCTAGAAGAAGAGCAGGCAAATTTATGTCTATATCGACTTTCATGATTTCAATAAGGCTTACCTATGGATGATTTCCCTCTTCCTATCCCCAAGCTTATGGTGGATATATCATCATCCCATAGCATTTTCTCGTTCATGTGATTCATCTGGTTACAATTAAATAAAGATGACATCTAAAGATGAAAAAATTATTGCATTCTACATGCCTATTGGTGTGTTCTATTATAAGGTGTTTTCTTTCAGGCTCAAGAATGCTGGGGCCACCTACCAACATGCTATGACTATTATCTTCGATGAGATGATACACGAGCAAGTTGATCACTATGTGGATGATCTGGTGGTCAAATGTAAGGTCTGTGGAGATCACCATTAAGATTTATAAATCATTTTTGAATACCAATGCAAGTATGATTTAAAGATGAATCCTTTGAAGTATGCATTTGGTATTAGTGCAGGAAAGTTCCTAGGGTTTATAGTTCGCTATCTTGACATTGAAATTGATCCTTCTATAATCAAAGCCATAGTGGATTTGAAACCACATAAGAGTCTTACCCAATTGAGATTTTTTCAGGTTAAGGTTGCTTTCTTGTGGAGATTTATCTCCAATCTTTCTGGTAGATATCATCCCTTCACTACCCTAGTGAAGAAGGATACTTATTTTTATTAGGATGAGCATTGTTAGTAGGACTTTGAGAGTATAAAGAGCTAACTGATGAGCCACCCTATTTTAGCTGCTCCCATTCCAGGTAGACTATTGATCCTTTTCACTACGGTCCTGGATGAATCCCTAAGTTCATTATTGGCTCAAGAGAATAAAGAAGACAAAGAAAATGCCTTGTACTATCTTAGTAGGTGGTGTGATACCTGTAGAGTTAAAATACCCGGTGATGGAAAAGCAGTGTTTAGCTACCTGATGAAATAATCATGAGTGTGAATGAATAGGAGTCCACTACTTGGGAGTTCTACTTTGACGGTGCATTATCTGTTAAAGCTTTACATCAAAATGGAACTCCCACAGTTATGATATGTTTAAGCCTTATTTTGTATCCCCTAAAGCTCACTTTCTTTGATAATCCTATAGTCTTTTAGAACCTCATACTAATAATGAAGCGGAGTATGAAGCTTTGATTTTGGGAATAGAGTTTGCCATTTAGATGAATATTATGTGGTAAAAGATCTTTGGAAACTTCCAACTAATCATAAATCAAGTAACAAGAGTCTTCAAAGTACTTAAGCTTGAGCTCCTAGCATATTATAATAAAGCAATATAGCTCTTATGCTTAATTCCTGAAGTGACTTTGGCCAAAGTCCCTAAATGTGCAAACGGTAAAGAAGATGCCTTCGCTAAGTTAGTAAATGAATTGGTTGACCCGACTGGAACCCAATATCTATTATTGTCAAGTATCGTATACCCTCAGATTTATCTTTTCTCGATCACACCCTCATGGTGCTTTGTGATTAAGGAAGAGTCAAATTGTAAGGTGTCATTTATTGAATATTTGAAGCATTATAGGCTTCGTATGATCGATATGTCGCTGTTCAAATTAGAAAGAGAGTTCTATCTTTCACCTATATAAATGACATCCTATATCGATGCTCTTTTAAACCAAATGTGGTTGT
>CM028345.1:20062116-20086116 GCA_016618105.1 Dendrobium huoshanense
TGGCAAAACCTTATCCATTTAAAAGGGAGTCAGTTAAGAAGATCTTCAGGAGTTTGTTAAAGAAACCAGATTTTCAGTTGCCAGAGGCCAGGAGGCCTGAGGATGAGAGCAAGAAAGATGATCCCAAGTATTGCCCGTACCACAGGATGCTTAGTCACCCTCTTGAGGACTGCGTTGTATTCAAAGACTGGCTTGAGAGGAACTACACCCAAGGTAACATTATAATACCTAAGGAATACTTGGTCGATCCAGAAAAGGCTTCAATTAAGACCATTTCAGGTAATCCTCTTAACTCTTCTTGTCTTGTTGAAGATGGTTGGGATATTGCTTTGTCCCGGGCACTTAAAAAGTCGATTAACAAGTCTTTTCGTCTTTCTCAACAGCTGACTACGATAGCCCAGGCCCCGGTGTGGAAGGTTGACCTGGACGCTTCGTAGAAGGATGTTGAGCCACTTCCCTCTCCAGTAGTCTTAGGAACTACTGAGAAAAATGTAAAAGAAGAGAAATTTGATTTTGTAGAGAGGAAGTGTGTAGATGAGAGATGTATTACAATGGCGGATGGCGGTGTTAAAACCCTTTTCCCTCTTTTGTTATCGGACTTTTACTTTGCCCCATCAAAGGCGAAGGGTCAGAAGATGAATAAAAAACATCCTTCTACTTCTGTCTTGATGATTAACCATGAATCCCAAATGCAAATTGATGACTCTCCTGTTCTGAATCAAACTCCTAATGAAATAAATATTGAGGTTAATCAAACCAACCTCCCCGAATCGACTATTCAAGAAGAGGTCGAATGTGAAACTTTATCAGAAAGTGATTTCCCTCAAATCAATTTCCAAGGAAATCCTATCTTGATAGAACTTTCAGATTCTGACTCACTTTCAGGAAATGATGATCCAACACCTATGATGTGTGTAGACACTGCCCTAGTTTGCCCGCCCGAAGACATCGAGCAGGTGCAACTCCGTGGCGGTAAAGTCTTACCTCCCAGGTTGCCCCCTCAGGACAAAGGCAAGCAATCCTCATTCGAAAATCTAAATCCAGATTCCCCTCAACAACCAGAATTCCCTTTAATTCCTCCGGGTTTCGAGTCTGTCGTTCCTAAGGTTGATTACAATGTTCTAGCCCACCTTAGGAAGTTGCCAGCAAAATTAAGTATTTACGACGCCCTCCTTCTCTCCAAAGAAATGAGGGAGTCTCTAATTAAGGAACTTCTCGATCCTGAGATTTGTTTAACACAGTTGGCTGCAACTTCAGAAGGTGAGGCTTTCTACTTCAAAGAGGTCCCGGGGTTACCTTTTCAGATGAAGATTTACTCTTGGGAACTGCTGACCACAATCGTCCCCTCTACATTACTGTAGATGTGGGAAACTTCAAGTTATCGAGACTCCTTGTTGATCCGGGAGCATCGATCAACGTGATGAACATAAAGACCCTTGCTTATCTCAGAGTTGATACTAGCAAGCTTTCAACCGATAGGTTGGTCCTTCGTGGGTTCAACGAGAAGGGCGAGAGAGCTTTAGGTTCAATCACTTTACTCCTGGAAATAGGAGGGTTAAAAACTGAAGCTAAATTTCATATAATTGATTCGACTACGTCCTTTAACGCACTTCTAGGTAGACCTTGGATTCACGAATATAGAATGGTTCCATCTACCCAGCACCAATGCGTTAAGTATCAACGAGACGGCATTGAACATGTGATTAAGGGTGATTTGCAACCATTCTCGATTCAAGAAATTGGGATCTACGAAGATGCTGCATATTTCATACCAAAAGGGTCCTCGTCCCGTTCTAAATTGGAGATCAAATTTGAGGAGAAAATGGTTGGACAAGAATTCAACCAAAAGAAAGAAAAAGATAAAAATATCAATCAAGAAATGACGCAATCGAGTAGTGAAGACGACTCTGATATCATTGTCCTTAGGCCTCCAAGCACATTACCTCAAAGAGGTGGGAGGATGGCTTTAAGGGTACGAGGACGAGGCCGTGCTTCATTAGATAGGAGAGCAGCACCTGTGTATATTGATTTGGAACCAGATTCTGATGGTGAACTAGAAAATCAAGGTACTGCCCTCTCTCTCGATTATCAAAACATAAATGCTCCTCCAAAATTTGATCTCACCTTAGACCACGACAGTGACCCTGAGGTAGATATTTCAAAAGTTAAAAGTGACGAGCCTGAATTAACAATGTATGAAAAGCTCACTAGAAGGATTGAGGCCCTTTCTCTGACCCCACTGTCAGCTGGCAAGGTTGTAGGGTTGGAAGTCAAAGTGGCCCCCAACTTGAATGGTGAAGTTAAGAAAGTCCAGAAATTCTTTCCTGGCTCCTCCTCCGCAAGGGACGAAGGTGATGTAACCCTTGAGGAGGCAGATTTTAATGAATTAATGGAATTACCTTTCGGCTACTTCCCTGTTTGTGTAAAAACACTTTTTCTAAAGGTTCTATAACATACCGATGGACTAAGGGTCAAGCTAGATACCACGAGAATATTTGGCGAACAAAAATAAATAAAAATCCAACAAGTGGTATTGGCTTTGGAACAGTTAGTTCATTCGATGATGATGAGTATTGCCTAATGATAACTTACCATCTCGATTCTCCAAATGTCCCTACAGATCCTCCTTGTCCTCTAGATGGACTCTGTTTGGAGACTTTAGACGATCCCGATGATCTTCAAGTTCGGGATGCACCCCCTGAATTTGAAGAGGAAATTAAGTCGACAGTCGATGAGTTGAGAGAAATTAACCTGGGAAACGATGATGACCCCCGTCTGATTTTCATAAGTACTTTGTTGAGCGAGGGTGAAACCCAAGACTTAATCCAGTTGTTATTCGAGTTCAGGGATTGCTTTGGCTGAACATACGACAAAATGCCAGGTTTGCCTACTGAGGTAGCAGTTCACAAACTTGGGGTTCGGCATGATGCCATTCCTGTTAAACAAGCTCCTCGACGCATGCGCTTAGAGATTGAGCAACAAGTCATTTCTGAAGTTAAGAAATTGGCAGAAGCCGGATTCATTCGAGAGGAGCAATATCCCTCTTGGGTGGCCAGCGTCGTGCCAGTTCAAAGAAAAATGGTCAAATTCGGATTTGTGTCGACTATAGGATCTGAATAAGGCATGTTCTAAAGATGAGTTCCCTTTACCAATACCAGAACTCATGGTGGACATTGCCTCCTCACATGCTATTTTCTCATTCATGGACGGCTCGTCGGGTTATAACCAAATCAAGATGGCCCCAGAAGATGAGAGAAATACGGCGTTCAGAACCCCTATTGGAATCTTTTGTTATAAGGTAATGCCATTCGGCTTAAAGAATGCCGGAGCAACCTACCAACGGGCCATGACCCGTATCTTTGACGACTTAATTCATAATCAAGTTGAATGTTATATTGACGATTTAGTTGTCAAGAGCAAGGTTAAAGAGGCTCACCTGTATGACTTAAGAGTTGTTTTCGAACGATTGCGTCGCTACGATTTAAAAAAGAACCCCTTGAAGTGCGCCTTCGGCGTCGCCTCGGGAAAATTCTTAGGATTCGTAGTGAGGCACCGCGGAATCGAGATAGATCCTGCTAAAATTGAAGCCATCTTAGATATGCCATCCCCTAAGAGCCTTACTCAGTTAAGGTCTCTGCAAGGTAGATTGGCATATATAAGGAGGTTTATTTCTAATCTTTCTGGGAGATGTCAATCCTTTTCTGTCCTTGCGAAAAAGGATACTAAATTTGTATGGGGCGAGAAGTGTCAGAATGCTTTTGACGATATCAAACAATACCTTTCTAACCCGCCAGTCTTGGCAGCTCCGATTCCGGGAAAGCCATTAATCCTCTACACCGCAGCTCTAGATGAGTCTTTAGGTGCCCTGTTGGCTCAAGTTAACGACGAAGGAAAAGAGAATGCCCTCTACTACCTTAGTCGGAGACTCCTTCCTACTGAAATTCGATACCCATCAATTGAGAAGCATTGTCTTGTTCTGGTTTTTGCAGCTCAGAAACTGAGGCATTACATGCTCTCCCACTCAATCAGTTTGATTTCAAGAGTTAATCATTTACAATATCTTATGACCCGACCTACGTTGTCAGGACATTTGGCTCGCTGGTCTATGATATTGTTGCAATTTGAGATTACTTTCACTCCCCTTCGTGCTGTGAAGGGACAGGCTGTCGCCGATTTTCTGGCAGCACACCCGCTGCCGGCAGATTCTCCTCTGAATGATGACCTACCCGACGAACAAATCATGAGTTTGGGGGAATCTGGCGAGGCCATCTGGGAATTGTATTTTGATGGGGCAGCATCCTCTCGTAGGATTGCGACCCAACAATCTGTAATTCTTGGAAAGGCTGGAGTCGGTCTAATTTTCATTACACCAGAAAAAGGAATGATGCATTTTTCTTACCACTTATCGGAGCCTTGCACAAATAACGAAGCTGAATACGAAGCTCTGATAACTGGCTTGGAACTTGCAATTCTAATGGAGATTAAAGAGATTAAGATCTTTGGAGATTCCCAACTAGTTATTAACCAAGTCGCCGGAACTTATAAAGTCTTGAATCCGAATCTCCTAAGATATCACCAGTATACACTTCACTTGTTGGAACAAATCCCTATTGCTACTTTGTATAGGGTTCCCCGTGGAAGCAATTCCGCGGCGGATGCCTTAGCAAAACTTGCAAAAGAATTTGCATGTCCTGAGGAGGATTCCATCCCTATAGAGATACAGGGTCATAAGACCCTCTCCCTTATAGATTTGGAACACATTAGTAAGACTCCCCTTCAGATCCTTTCTGCCTCTTCGACAACCGACAAAGAAGGCGATTGGAGACGACCCTTAATCGATTACCTTAAAGAAGGGAAGCTTCCCCAGGATAAATCACTCTCTAACCAGATTAAGAAACGTGCCCTATCATATGCACTAGTTAACGATCTGTTGTACCGTCGGTCCTTCGATCACATGTGGCTGCGCTGTTTGAACAAGCGAGAAGCCCAGAAAATTGTTAATGAAGTTCATTCAGGACTGTGCGGTGCACATCAATTGGGTCCAAAAATGAAATTAAAGATTAAAAGACTTGGATACTATTGGCCTACAATGATTGACGATTGCATGAATACTGCAAAGCACTGTCATCAATGTCAGGTCCATGGTGTGGTTTTACATCAGCCGCCTAATGTGTTACACCCTACGATAGCCTCGTGGCCCTTCGAGAGTTGGGGCACGGATATCATTGGGCCGATTGACCCTCCCTCCGCGAGAGGTCATCGTTTCATATTAGCAGCGACTGATTACTTTTCAAAGTGGGCGGAAGCAATTCCCCTACGAAACGTAACATCACACCATGTCTTAAAATTCTTTCGTGACCATATTGTATATCGATTCGGCGTACCTCGCAGAATCATATCCGATAATGGGTCCGCATTCAAGTCTACAAAAATCAATAGTTTTGTAAGGCGCCATAATAATGATTGGAGATATTCGACGATCTATTACCCTCGGGCGAATGGATTGTCGAGGCCTTCAACAAAACTTTGGAGCAAATTATCAAAAAGACTCTTGATGATAACAAACGGCAGTGGGATGAGCGGTTGGTGGAAGCTTTGTGGGCTTATCGTACCACTTATAGAACCCCGACCCAATCCACCCCGTTTGCACTAGTGTATGGATCCGAGTCCGTTCTACCCTTGGAAATACAAATCCCTTCGCTCAGAATTGCAGTTCAAAATCAAATTACTAATGAACAAAATGCAAAACTACGATTGGAAGAACTCGAAGGCCTTGAAGAGCGATGTCTCCAAGCTCAACAAAGTTTAGAGTTGTATAAATCCCGTATGGTTCAAGCCCATGACAAGTTAGTGCGACCTAGGACCTTCCAAGCGGGAGACTTGGTATTGGTCCTTCGGAGGCCTATCTTAGCCCATCGGAAGCTGGGAGGCAAATTTGAACCTACATGGGAAGGACCCTTCGTTATAGAGACTGTCTACGAAGGTGGCTCGTATCAGTTAGTAGATTGTAAAGGGAACCACCCGATGCTACCTGTCAATGGGCGTTTCCTTAAGAAATACAATGCTTGATGTAGCTCACTCTATCAATTAATAAAACTTCATTTTCTTGATTTACAACTTGATTCTACCTTTTTTTTAAGGTCTTTTCTTTTTTTTTTTTTAACGCTCTTCGCCTTCTCCTTAAGGTTAGGTCTTTCCTTCCCTTAGGATTAGACCCGCTAGTGGTGGAGTACGCCCTCCGTGGCACCACCCTGACATTTCACCCTGGGATTAGTGGTGGAGTACGCCCTCCGTGGCACCATCCTGATTCCCATTCGCTAGTGATGGAGTACGCCCTTCGTGACACCATCCTAGTTTTCCAGTTAATCTGCCTATTTGGAGTAAGTCTTCTATCAGCATCCTATAGGCCTAAGGTTGGGTGATGCCCTTCCTTAGACCCAAGGTTAGGTATTCTCTACCTTGGTTTCCAGTTGATCCGTCTACTAGGAGTAAGTCTTCTATCAGCATCCTGTAGACCTAAGGTTGGGTGATGCCTTTCCTTAGACCCAAAGTTAGGTATTCCCTACTTTGGTTTCCAGTTAATCTGCCTATTTGGAGTAAGTCTTCTATCAGCATCCTATAGGCCTAAGGTTGGGTGATGCCCTTCCTTAGACCCAAGGTTAGGTATTCCCTACCTTGGTTTCCAGTTGATCCGTCTACTAGGAGTAAGTCTTCTATCAGCATCCTGTAGACCTAAGGTTGGGTGATGCCCTTCCTTAGACCCAAAGTTAGGTATTCCCTACTTTGGTTTCCAGTTAATCTGCCTATTTGGAGTAAGTCTTCTATCAGCATCCTATAGGCCTAAGGTTGGGTGATGCCCTTCCTTAGACCCAAGGTTAGGTATTCCTTACCTTGGTTTCTAGTTGATCCATCTACTAAGAGTAAGTCTTCTATCAGCATCCTGTAGACCTAAGGTTGGGTGATGCCCTTCCTTAGACCCAAAGTTAGGTATTCCCTACTTTGGTTTCCAGTTAATCTGCCTATTTGGAGTAAGTCTTCTATCAGCATCCTATAGGCCTAAGGTTGGGTGATGCCCTTCCTTAGACCCAAAGTTAGGTATTCCCTACCTTGATTTCCAGTTGATCCGTCTACTAGGAGTAAGTCTTCTATCAGCATCCTGTAGACCTAAGGTTGGGTGATGCCCTTCCTTAGACCCAAGGTTAGGTATTCCCTACCTTGGTTTCACCAGTTTCCTTATCTAATAGGTGTAAGCCTTCCATTAGCATCCTATAGGCTTGAGGTTGGGAGATGATCTCCCTTTCATTCTCAAAATTCTACTTCCATTCGGTCAACGCCAATGTGTGCAACAGAAGTTCCTTCTACTACACACATTGGGGGTCCATTTGTTGACCTCATTTTTGTATGAGGTCACTAAGACCCTTCCAGAATCCAGATCTAATCCTAGACCCTAGGATGCACTCTAGACCTTAGAATCCCTTTAGATCCAAGACCTTAGAGCCTACTCTAGAGCCTAGGATTCCCTTAAATCCTAGATCTTAGAATTCTTCTAGATCTTAGGACCACTCCAACTTCAAATCAATCTCCACCCTTGATCAACCTCAACCTCAAATCAATTCCTATATTTGATCCACTCTAATTTCAATTTGATTCCTACCTGTGATCAATTTAAATCTCAAACTCCATCCAATTCAAATCCAAATTAATTCAAATTTCAAACATATCCAAACTTTGACTCAATCCACTTGAGAATCCAAATTTCAACCTAGACTTTGATCCTATCCTTAATCTAGCCTTGATTCTATCCATCCATTAACAATCACAACATGATTGTAAATGGTTTGGATATTTCAATTTTAATTATTCAAACCTGAAATTCATTTCAGAATCCAGAAATCCAGACTCAAATCCTAAGTCTCAAGGCCTTGTTCTGAAGACCCTTTTTAGAGATTTTTCAAACATTTCAAAACCCAGTAAAATGGTCTCTGATTTAAGGTCTATCACTTGTAAAGTGATAAGACATGTTTCTAGAGGTTACCCTCCAACTTTGAGCTCATTCTGAGGTCTCTAACCTCAGAATCTGAATTAAAATCCAAAGGCTGTAAAACCTTCAAATATTTACAGCCTATGCCACTGAACCTAACCCCTTTAAGATCTTGACCCTGAAATCCTCATCAAACCCTCCAATCACCTCCAGACCTTTGATTTTAACCCATTGAGAAGTAAACTGCATTTTCCAGACCCATTTTTGACCATAGTTGATCAATAGGTCAAAATTGACCAAAATACCCCTATGGGGTTCAAATAGGGATTTCAAACCAAATGAGCCCCAAATTGAATGCAACCACCTTTAATAAATTTCAAATGTCATTTCAAATCTTTTGAACCTATTTCCAACCCTTGGGTCAACCTGGTTGACCAAGTCAACAGGTTTGACCCAAGAGGCCCTTTAAGGGTCCAAACATGTGTTTTGACCCAAATGACCTCTCTAGGCCATCCAACCACTTCCTTTGGACTTGAAATATCATTTCAAACTTGTTGAGCCCAAACCCAGACCCTGGGTCAACCTGGTTGACCAAGTCAACCCAGGATGACCAAACAGGCCCTTAGGGGCTCAAATAGGGATTTTGGTCAATTTGACCTCCCCAGACCTAGGAACCACCCTCAATGGTCTTCAAATGACTTTTCAAACTTGTCCAGCCCAGACTCACCCATTGGGTCAACCTAGTTGACTCAGTCAACATGGTTTGACCCAATGAACCCTTGTGGTTTTAAATGAACCATTTCAACCTGTTTAACCACGTCAATATCTCCAATCCTTTGAAATCATTCTATGCAAAGCCTTGAATATTTCCAAACCTATTTTTGAGTTCAACCCAACTGGGGTTGACCAAGTCAACCCTCAATTCTAGGTCAAAGCTTAATGGCATTTTCTCCCACTCCTTCTAAGCTCTCACTTTGACTTTTAACCCTTGATTAAATCATTCCAAATGACCCTTTACCCCCTCAAATGCCACATCACTAACTTTGACCTGGTTGACTGGTCAAACCAAGTCAACAAAGCCTTAAGCACCTCTTTGAATTAGTCAAACCTCCTATTTGACCTCAAAGAGTGTGAGTTTAGGTTTGGAGCCTCTCCAACCTATAGCCATTGATCTCCCACTGCCACCTCAGCACCCTTGACCTTTTGACTGGTCAATTCGGTCAACAAAGGCTTTATGGAGGAGCCCCATGGCCAACTCACATGTGAGCCTCCTTCTCACTAATCTAGGCGTCTAGGTTAGCCCTAAGTGAGAGATAAAGCTCTCTAATAGGCTCCCTAACCGAGCTCCACCCCTGGTTTAGCCATAAGTGGTAATGCTCCCCTCCACTCATCCCAAGTCCACCCAATGGGAATAAGGCGTGTACAGCCCTTGCGGCAGCCTTCCAGCTTTCCCAGGGACAGGTGGCATCATCTGGAGAGTCCAGGAGTTGATCCCAGCCATCCAATCCAGCCCAGGCCGTTTGAATAGGGAAAAAGGTGACTTTTGAAGCATTCGATCAAAGTACCTTCTCTCACTAACCCTAGCCTCCCAGATCGAGTTTTTAGTTCGGTTTGGATCTCCAGAGCCTTCTCTACCTCCCCACTACAAAAGCCAAGTGGTTGCACGTCACCGGCGATGAGTTCTCCGGCGAGTCCACCACCTAGTCCGTCCCAGGCTTGCAGCAGTCGATCCAGGCGTGTTCGAGCTCGATTTTGCACTGGGAATCTACACTTGGACAGTCTACAAGCTCATCCATCCAGAAATTTCGAAGATCCAACGGTATAATCCCTTAAAACCTTAGATCTAGTTCACATTAGATAGATTTAATTAGCTTGGCATATAAGGTGTTTAAGGTTGAGATAATCTTTCCCCATCAATTCTGTTCATGTATACTTCCTAAGTTTAAAATTTCAAGCGATTTGGTCTGTCCGATCGAGAGAACGAACCAAAAAACGGATTCTAGGGCGTCATCCGTAGTTCGCTGCAGATGTACGTTTTCTAGACCGTTGATCACATGATCAACGGTCTAGATCTAGTCGCTCCGCGCCTTGGTTCGTCCGTGTATTCGGTGTAGAGTTTGATCGATCGACCGGCGAGATCAGGGCCGTCCGTTTGGAACAGCGGGATCGAACCTCCGCCGTTTGATTTTCCCCCATTGAGATCGAACACGGGATTCGATCCTGTCCGTTGGATTGAATATGTGGAATATCCAACGGCGCCTGCTGATCGCTGACGTGGTTAAGTGAAACCGCGTGAGGCGTTTAGCTGCCGACGCGTGGCTGACCGCCGTCGCCAATCATTGGCTCCGTCGCCAACCAATAATTGATTTTTAATTTGTTTTAAGTCCAGAAAAGTTTAAAAAATAATATAAAATTAAATATAAGTCCAAAAATTTAATATTTACTATCAGAATTTTTATAATTTTATAAATTTTAATTTAAAATTAGTTTTAAATCAAAATACTCAATATATTTTCAGTTATTTTAAATAATTGAGATTTGTATATATATATTTTAAATCATTTATTGTAATATTAGATAAAATATTTTCAAACAGTTAAAAATTAATATCATTTCATTCAAATCAGAGAAATTAATTTTATTTTCTTAAAAAAATTTTAATTAAAAAATTCTATATATATATATATATATATATATATATATATATATATATATATATATATATATATATATATATATATATATATATATTATATATATATATATATATGTTAAGTATTTTAAGTAATCTAAACTACTTACTTAATTTAAATAGGTAATTAATATTTAACATAAGTAATTTTCAAAAAACTCAAAGAATCTTTATTTTAAATCATTAAAATATTGGAAAATTTGTTTTTAAAACTATTTTGAGGCTTATTGAAAAATAATTTTGAATTACTTAAATTTTCTAAAAAAAAATCCTCAAGATTGATCTATTTTCTAAATATTAAAATTAATTTTAAAATTATATATGTTAAATTTTGAGAGCAATTGAGAAATCTTTTGAAATTTCAAACTTCGATTAAGTGTGCTTGAACATGAATTATGGGAGAGATTAGTGAATAGTTACTTTTAACTATTCATTAATCAATATCTTTTTCTATGATAATTAATTTTGAATGTTGCATGCCTAGGTTGTGCACACACCACTTAGCCTAGGCTCTCCTAGTTTTAAGGATTTGATTTTTTTTTTATGTGTATTCTCTTATATGTTAAGTCCAAGGGTTAGCCAAACCTTGATTCAAACCTATTAAAATTAGTGACACAACTAAGGACAACAATTAAGGGCTTATGTGTAGAAAACTTAGAAGGATTTGAATGATTAGGATTCACTTCCCCTTGGGTTGAAACTTCAAAGATTTGAACTTAGGGACATGTACAGCCATTAGGAGAAACTTCATTAGCTTTGGAAATCATTAAGACCCTTAATTAAATTTCCTAAGTCTAAACCCTTAATTAAATCTTTAAAACTTCTAAAAAAATGTAATAAATTCATTTTAAATCCAAAAAATATGTATAATACCTCTATCTGACCAGAATTGGATTCCCTATTAATTAAAATTATAACCTTGCTGATTTGACAGCAGGTTATTGCCCAGTTTAATTTTAAGTGGAATCCAACTTTTAATTGAATTTAATAATTATTAATATTTAAAAATCCCAAAAATTTCCCAAACACTTGGAAATCACTCCTTAGGTCATTTCTGACCTTTGGAGGTATTTTCAAGAAGTTAGGAAACCATTTGGAGCAAAATTATCAAGGGAGCCCTTAATTAAAACAATTAAATAATTCCAATAAACCTCCAAACTTCCAAAATTCATAACTAATTCTAGAAAAATCCAAATCACCCAAACTCACTTGCATTCAACTCCTAATAAGGTCTAATATTTATTAAAAATATTATATTCCAGAAATCTGTAATATTTCAAAAAGTCAACAAATCGGTCAACTCTAAGTCAAAACTAGTTCAAAACTTCAAACCTTTGTAATAAAATGCAGAAAAATCCGATTTCAATGTACTTACCTTCTAACTGATCGTAATAAGGCCTAGTATTTTAATAAAATACAAACATTCCAGAATTTGAGCTTAATCAAAAATTCAACTTTTGACTCTTTAATTAAATTATTAAAATATTCTAAAATATTCTTAAAACTCAAAATTATTCTAAAACTCCAGAAAATGTTAGCTTAATGTTTAAAACATTCAACAAACTTCTTAAAACACAACAATCAACCTAAAGATGAAGTTTATTGGCTGGACTACTCCGGGCTACGGGGCTAAGTGTCCTAAGGAGGTTGGTTCCTCGAGCCTGGTGGCACAACGCCACGAATGGATTCCAAGGGATGTTAAACCTTAAAAATAGATTAATCATTAATTATCTAATCTTTTAAAACTTCTAATTTAACTACATTAATTTGGTTTATCGGCTGGACTACTCCGGGCTGCGGGGCTAAGTGTTCTAAGGAGGCTGGTTCCTCGAGCCTGGTGGCACAACGCCACGAATCAATTAATGGCAAACCTAAATTAATTAAACTTTAAAAATTAGCAACTAACCTTTTTTTATATATATATTAATCTACTCTTTTAATTCTAACCAATTTAAATAATTTAATCAACCCCGATTGCTACTAGGTAACCCAGGCCTACGAGGCTTTTAGCTTAGCCCCAAGGAAGGTGAAATAAACTTCATGGCCTCGGTGTGAAACAAAGGTAGTAATCAATTAACTTTTAAAATATGTCTAATTAAAATTCTTAATTCATTAATACTTAAATTTTAATTTAAATCCCCTTCTAAGCCTTAACAAATCCAAACTTTTAGACAACTACAATTAATAACCTACTCTAGGATCTATCCTCACCACACGACCTTTCTCACACACTTTAGATGATGTGCTAGGACAACAACCTTTAGATCTAGGTTAGGCCGGTGTTTACTTTACTGCTGTGTGCCGGATTTTTCGTAGTTTTCACTGTATATTGTGGATGAAATTGCTTTGCTGTGTCTGCTTACTTTTTTTGTACTCTGTGGATGGATTGATGTGTTTGGCGACTAGATTACCCTTAGGTTAGGTACGATCTGAATGTTGACACAGTTTTCTGCAGGTGGCCACGCTCATGCAGGGCAATATAAAAAGGGGGCAAATCAAAAAAATGCATAAATATTATAAACTCTTTGCACAGGTGCTTCAGCTGCCAAAGCCCCCAAATCATAAAAAGAGCGTGGCCAGTGTGTTTACTTTCTTTTCTGCTCATATACAACTGCTTGGGAATAACTGCTTTTTATATATTAATTGCTTAGGATAACCCTGCAGGTGAGTCTAGATTTTTTATTTTGATATCAATGTAATTTGTGTAAGTGTCAAGTGTTGTGAAAGTTGATTTTGAGGTTGGATACATAGATCCAAAGCTTGGATTCCAAAGAGGAAAGGATACCCCTTTAGGGAACACTCCTTTTCCATTTGGAAATCCAAATTTGGATCATACCTCTTCCTTACCCAAAGAGGAAAGAGTGGCCTTCCCCCTTAGAGGAAAGTGCCCTCTTGTCCATTTGGGTAATCCACTACGAAGATTCCAAGAAGATTGAAGAAAAGGAGTCCAAAGAAGAATGGGATTGAAGATTTGAAGATTTGAAGATTGAGAGTATCCCACTCAAAATAACTTGCGTCATTACTAGGTTTAGAATCCGGGTTGTTGTTAGTGGTGCCCGACCACTTTACTTTCTGTAATATTCTGGTTTGTAATAAGCAAGGCAATTCTGCCTATGGACATTTATTAATTAATTTATATTTGATGTGATGATTTGATTGCCTTTAGGATTACTTATTTTTACTAGTTTTTTGGCGATTGCATGCCGCTTTTTTGTTTTCGCCTGGATACGTGAGACTCGTGAGGGTGTGAAAGTTTTCTACTCATAACCTTAAAAGTCTAAAATTTTAGTGAGTTTAAATAACATAGAAAGATAACAAATCTAGGGAATTAGCCGGGGATCGACCCCGGGGTCGCATGCATATTTCTGCATTACTCTTTCCTTGCTTTAGACCCTTCCCCGCCTGCGGGTAGAGTCCGGATAGTCTGACCTATGAGGACGAGGTGCCGGACCTGGGGAAGTCCAGTCTTCTAAAAAATTATTTTATAAGCCTGTTTTTAAAATTTTCAAGCATATTTGATTTGAGGTTGTTAACCAGCATGCATTGCATTAGATACAAATTAAAGAGTCAAAATTTTAATTTCATAGTCCTTAGCATTTTAGCACCCAACATAAGTCAAAGGGGCCAATTAGGAGAATCTCTAGGTGTCGGCCCCGACTCTCCAAAACTTTAATTATAACGTCCCTACCAATCTTTCATAAAAGACCGGACTCATTTCTTTTAAATCGATTAGGTGGTTAGCTGGCTCCCCAATCCAGGCCGGGATAAGTCCAGATCTTGCACTGCATTAGTTAGGATCGGATGACTGTGGTCCAGTGTCCAAAATAGATTTAGGATCTGGGACAGATCTTTGATTATAAGACCCCAAACTTCGGGAATATAATCCCAAATTTCTAATAAAATGCTCAACTCTAATTAAATATCATTTCAAATCCAAAACATAAAGCCCAACACTTAGATTAAGTTGGGACACTTCCGGATGGTTCTGGAATCTCAAAGTGCCCCCTACTTCTTCTCCTTTAACTCCGTTAATAACTGCTCAATTTTGATCCATTCCCTTTTGATTTTCCAATAACTCTATTCATACTTTGATATCACTCCTAGAAACTCTAACAAAATTCTGCCGCCATTTTAATCGGGAGTTTTCGTAGGAGATTTTTGTCTCCCTACGATGTAATTAACTACGAGGGCTTGCGCTCGTAGGAGATTTGGAACCACACACACCTGATTTTAAAAAAAAATTAATTTCCAAAATTTTATTAGATTTCCCTGGGAAAAGTTAAGTAATGATCGTCATAGTTGCATTAGAAGGATTATCGTAGAATGGTCTCATTTCCCCTTGGGGAGATACACCCTTCTCCGATAAGGCTTTGGATGTGAATGCGACGATCATGTTTCTTGAATGTTGTAATTGGGTACTTAGTTGAACTATACTTTGTCCCCTCGGGGCCATATAAAGTTCTCCTTAGAAACCGATCATAACATTCAAGATGAGTTTACATAATTCTAAGTCTGAACACCGCTATGAAAGTTTATTTTCGTCCTTCGGGATGATATACTCCTTCTAACGAGTTGATTCGATCTTAGAATTAGAACTCAACCTTAATCTTAAAATTCCCAAAGAAAACTAATATTTTTTTTTAAAACCTTTTTTCAAAATTCCACCAACATGCATTTCTTTCTCTCCTTCTATAAAACACTTTCCCACTTGTGGGTAGAGCCCAGATAATCCAATTTAAGAAGATGAGGTGCTGGATCTAATGAAATTTATTCTTTCTTAAAAAAAAACAATTTTTAAGTATTTTTACATTTTGAGCATTAATGATTTGGAGCCTTCAACTAGCATACATTGCACTATAAAATATTTAAATTAAAATTTAATTGCATTAGCTCTAAGATCATTCACCCTACATAATTCCAAGGAAAATTAAAAAACTCTCTAGGCATCAGCCTTACTTCCAAAAAAACTCAACCTCTCACCCATCTTTCATAAAGACTGGACATCATAAATTTTATGGGCTTAGGTGCTAGCTGGCTTTCCTTTCTTAGGTAGGATATAAGTCTAGAATTCATTAGCAAGGACATGGGTGTTAGTGTTATGTAGAACACTAAACTCACCCTAAATCTAGGATTTGAGGATGCTACTATCGGTGTCTCGTAGCATGCTACATCAGTGGGTAAGCTCCCTATTCTTCAGGGGCTATAAATCATGTCTATCTGTGTCACATAGATAACTATACTTCTATCCTTTTCTTCTATATGATTTGTGTGCATTACTTTCTTTTTCTCTTGTTTCTTCTCTTTACCTTAGTCCCTCCAAGTATTGATTTGGGTCATATATATTGACTAAGCCACTTTGAACCCTTCTTTCCTTTTGAGTAAGACTTCCTAGTCTCCTTCCTATTTGTCAATCACATCTGAAAGGATATTATAGGATCCTTAATCGAGTGTCTTCTCAGGCTCTGTATTGAGATATAATTAACTACAGGGGGATTGCACCCGAGGAAAATCTAATTCCACTATCAAATAAATCCCACTCAAGCTGATGTATCGGGTGGGGGAAAACCCATTATTTGATTATGTGATTTATATTATTACCTATCCGGGTGCATTGGTGAGAGCTACTATCCTCAATGGTTAATCATATATATGATCTAATATGCCCTTTTATTGGTCTGCTTGTAAAGAGCGCGAAGGCCTGTTATCATCTCGTCCCTTGGGATGCTGCGGTTGTATACCCCTTTGTACTATATCCCTCACATAATATATACCCTTTTGAAGGTCCACAGGTTTTTGGCGACTATAGTGGGATTGTTTTCTCTCTCCTCTTTGGATTCTATATTATCTTTTCTTATGTATACTCTGGGATTAGTACTCCTTAGATTAGGTCCATCCCACTCTTGGCTAGAGTCTTCCTTATTTAGGTTTCCTTCTTTTTAGCTAGGGCTCTCCCTAGTCTACTTCCATTCTTTCTAGCCTTCTAGACCATTCCTTTTCTTATTCATTCTCTCTATTTCTTGTAATGTTAATTCTTACTAATCATTTTAAATTTCATTTAAATTTTTGTGGCAGAGGTTGTCATGGCTTCTTTTTCTTCTTCTATAACTTTTTGCTTTGGTTTAGATGTATGGGTGATTCTCCCTGAGTCCCTGCTAGCTAGTCTACCTATTGGATAGATCACTTTTGGTTCCTTTACAGACTCAAATTTCTTTGCTCTTGGTGGGCCAACCCTTACTGAGGCTATAGCCTTCTCCCCTCTCTAAAGAAAAGGTTGCGCAACCATGCACCCCTTCAGACATCTAGTGACTTAGCGGACTACCCGGGCACCTGCTTATTCCATTCTCGTTTCTATACAGTCAATGCGCCTTGTGGTTAGGCAGCTAGTGCCTATACCACTCCTAGTTCCTTCCTCCCATTTGGTGGTTAGGAGACCAATGCCTACCACACCTATTGTGTAGGCTGCTTTGGCCCCTTAGTACTGGCATCCCATTATTACTCCTATTATTTTAGTAGAGGCAGCTTGTGTTCGGGTTCCCCCTCCTTCTTTCTCTATGAAGAGGGGTGCCTAGACCGAGACCCTCTGACCTCCTTCCTATCGGGTTTTTGTGTTCGCTCGACTTTCTCTCCCGGAGACCACCGAGTAGACCCAAATGCTTCCCTTAGCTCCTATTCCCCCTATTTCCTAGGTAGTGGAGTTCAGATGTACCTTCATCCTCCACCTCCAACCTTAGGAGAAGGGCTTAGAGGAATTGAAATAGAAGACTCTAGTTAGCTGCATCCAAGGAAGATACGCAGCATATGTCAAAGGAAGTGGATTAGAAGGAGCTTATACAAAGGAAAGTGGTCCCCATAAAGTAAGAGCCACGACCAATTATAGTTACACCAACCCTAGAGGTAATAGTCTCCCCTGAGATAGTAGCAGCCAGGGAGAATGCTTTTCTCCACTAGCACATATTAGTGATGAGGAGGACATCGCTCGTATTGCGGCTGCCCCTTATATTACCACTATTTTACCCAGAGCTAGGATCCCTAGGAATGATGCTGCTTAAGTCCTTACCTAGAGGATTTAGAGCATCATCTGCCTAGCATGAGGTCAAGAGCTTGTCAGTCTAGAGAGGTTTTTCTGATAGATTTTTTAGGCAACCGTTTAGTAGTAGAGGTATACTTTGAGGTTAAGATATAGGTGGTATAGAGGATAGCCACCTAAGCAGCATGTTAGTTCAGTTCTTTTGGTTTGACCACTTATAGTTGGTTCAGTTATTGGACGACAACCATATTATCCTGAATGGAGATAATAGTTGGATCCTACATGACCCCAGATCAGTTTAGTGGTTATGAACCCTTAATAATTAGTTGCCCTCACTAGATCCCAATATAGTAGGTGGTTTAGAAATGATGACAGGTGGACACCCCTATCAGGACTATACAATCAGTAGATGCAGTTGAGCAGATGGAGACAGTTATTTCTTTTGGGTCTAAGGAAGTCCTGATGATTTGTGATACATATATTATAGTTCTAGTTGATGGTTCACTAGACCAGATTGAGGTAGTTTCAGTTCCTAACCCCCATTGGGTCTCTTCCCCTATGGGTCCCTATATAAAGGATTTATGTCAGACCTTCTCTGAGGAGGATACACTTTGGGAGGAGTTAGATGGAGAGGTGCCAGTGCACATAATTTGTGTGGTTACCCAATGAGGTCTCTCAAATGAGTAGAGAGAGCCCAAGGATGACAATGAGCAGGGAGAGCCCAAGGTGGGTGGGTCTCCAAGGTCAGTGAATATAGAGGCCACAATTTTGCACTTTCAAAATCAGATGATAGAGATATCTAGATCTATTATGGTGATGACCGTACATTTGATAGCTTTAGGGGTAATGCCCTAGATGATTGGCGTAGGTACTCATATTATATCAAGGTACGAACCTGCGATACCATCAATAACATCAAACCCCATAAGAGTGGATAGGGTTTAGAGAGTAGTCCCAAGCTCGCTTACCATCTCTATTTTTACTTCCCCAGTTCAGAGTCAGTCGGTATAGTTGTTAGCATGATAGATTCAGTACCTGATAACCAAGAAGATCGAGCATGCCATTTTCTCTAGGAAGGCTAGAGAGGTTGTTATTAGGGGGAGGCTCTACCCAATTAAGTACGAGAGGGAGCCCTAACCCCTAGCTTTAGTCCCCCACGATTCAGAGTATTTAATAGGTATGGGAACTTGAGTGTATATGTGGATCAGTATCAGGTTATATGTTGTAATATAGGAGAGAACGACGCCCTGATATTGAGACTTTATATTAGCAATTTGGTTGGAGTGGCCTTTGCTTGGTACACCGACTTCCCCAATGACTTAGTTCCCACTTTTGTATAGTTAGAGAAATTATTTATATAGAGATTTATCAGTGCTGAACACCGGGCTTTAGTGGGAGAGTTAATTATGGTCAGACAATAACTTTGAGAGACTCGAACTAATTACATAGTAAGATGGAGGAACCTCAGCTTGTAGTATGAGCCCTAGTTATAAGAGTATCATATAATAGAGATTCTATTGAGGAACATTGATGGTCTCATTACACTCTACTTGATGGGATTTAGTAATAGAACCCTCCAGAAGTTATTAACAAAGGTGATTAGTTTACAAGATAACATACCCGATGCAGTTCCTCCTAAGGTTAAGATTTAACCTTCGTATACACCTCAATGGTAGGAGTCTTCAGAGCCACCTCCTCCTAGAAAAGGGGAGGTACACAATACCTATGGGACATCAAATAAGAGAAAGAAGCCCTTAGTCAGTTCAGCACCATCGTAACAGTAGTCTTACACATCTAGCCTGTCAGCAGCATAGCCTAGATCCTCCCATAAGACTCCAAAGAGTCAGCAGTACATATAGAAGAAACTTAGTAAGGAATACCCATTCAAAAGAAAAATTGTAAAGAAGATTTTCAAATTTCTTATTAAGAAGAACATCTTAATATTTCCGATGAAAAGTAGAGTGGAGGAGGAGGGACAAACAAACCACCCACTCTATTGTCCCTTTCATAGACATATTAGGCATGTTATAGAAAACTGATATGTATTCAAGGACAGAGTTGAGAGGCTTATGACCAGTGGGAAGATACACATTTAGGACAGTGATTTGATGTAACCTTAGGGAAAAAACTATTTAGACAGTTCAGATGATTTTTGGTTCCAATGATAGTTAGAGAGTAGTAGAAGATCACCTCGTGGTTCTAAGGGAGAGTGGTAGCTTGCACTCTCTCGAAAGACAAAGCAGATGATTAAGAAAGTAGTTCAGAGTTTAGAGGCAGTTAAGAGGAGGCCTTCCCAGGCCAAGTCGATAGTTACCAACCCACTAACTTCGCGAGCACCTTTTTTTACTTCTTCTTATGCTGTAGTACCTACTAAGAACATTTCTTATTCTTCTTTTTTATGTAATAAAAAGATGTATGAAAAAAAAAGATTGTTGTAACCTCAGAAGGGAAGACGGGACCCCTTTCAACACTTATGCTGAAGGACTTCATTATCCCTTCTATTGATAATAAAATAATAGAAGAAGATGATTCTGGCTACTTCTGATATTCTATTTCTTCTACTTCTACTTCTTCTAACCCTTGCTCTTTTCATGTTTTACATATTCCTTGCAATATGAATGATGCTGTATGTGATGATGAATATGAGTGTAATGAAGAATCAGTGTTTACTATTCCAGAGGGTGGTTGTTATATGAATTCAAAATATGAATCTGAAAACCCACTCTAGTCACTCTCCTTAAAGCCAACATAAGCCACCACTACTGAGCCAAATGAATCTCCTATTGAGAATGACTAAATACAGGAAGTTTATTTATATTCAGGGAAAGTCCTTCCACCTAAGATGACTAAAAATGCAAAAGAAAAAAAGATAAGAACATAATTATCCAGCAGGACAATCCGGCCCCTTCCTCTCAAGAGTAGTCTAAAGAGATAGGGAAAGACCCTTAGCTAGAGGTTAATTATAATATGTTGACTCACTTAAGGAAAATTCCCTCCCTTCTTAGCATCTATAATGCTTTGGTGATGTCTCCCGACACTAGAGAGACCTTAGTGAAAGCACAGCTTGAACCAAAGTCTTATCAAGCATTTTTTTCTTTCAAGTCTATTAGGGATGCATATCATTTAAGAGAGATGTTATGCATTATCTTTTCAAATTGAGACCTCTTCTTAAGGACTTATGAGCACAATCATCTTTTGTATGTTATCGCTAAAGTCAATAGTTATGAGTTGAACATGGTTCCCATTGATCAAGTGGCTTCATTTAATATTTATAGCTATAATACTTTGAAGGGCCTCTCCCTAGGTCATTTGATGCTTACTTACAACAATATCATGTTTAAAGGCTTCAATGACCAAGGCTAGCACGCTCTAGGGTTTATCACCATGCCTCTAAAGTTTGGAAGTTTTCTAACTGAGATAAAGTTTCATTTGATACAAGCTGATACCTAATATATATCTCTCTTAGGAAGGCCTTAGCTTTATGAATACATAATGGCGCCCTCTACCTTACATCAGTGTATGTAGTATATAAGGAATGATGTTGAGTATTCCATTCTTGAAGATATTCAGCTCTTTTCTATGCATAAGGTCACTATTTATGATGATGCCAAGTATTAAGTCCCTTAGAAAACTCGTAGACCTCCCCTTGCCCAGTCACTAGTGATACATGTTAGTATTGTATAGGGTCCTATGCAATCACCTACACAGGGTCCTATATAGCCATCAGTATAGGGTCTATCATAGGTTGTATTAGAAACGTGGTTCTATTACATATTCTAATATAGTTCCTTTCAAGTTTGTAGTTAGGAACGATGCTCCCCCTAGTATAGGTAGGGGATGATAAGTTAGATTTAGAGGTAGAGAGTCGACTCGCTCACCGTGAAACTATGATACTTAATTCCTCCTCCCTCGTACTTATACACTTCTTCTTTTACTATCAAGTCAGACTCTTCAGATGATGAGATGATTGATATCCCTCATCGTTCAGTCCCCTCATCACCCTTGAATTATGCTGGTTACAATTCACTTCCTACCTTTTATAGGTACCTGATACCAAAGGGTGTATTAGTTATTGATAGTAGCTCAAACGAGGAAATAGACTTTCGAAGTCAGACTACTAACAAATAATCTCTTTTCCATCAGATGTGCAAAATAAGAATTGAGGAGTCTCATCAAAGACCTTCTGACACTCCTTCCACTAGTATTGGTGGTTCACTATAGACTAGTAAGCACTCTATACGTCCACTATACAAGTCATTTGGGCCATCATGACCTAGGGAGTGTGCCTCTTTATCTCATATTATTGGTGCACCACTAGGTCTTGGGAGTAAGGATCTGGCAGATATTGCTATGGATAAGGAGGTTATAAATTTCCCTCATTACTTTTCTAATATTATAGAAGACTATATAGAGCGGGGTGTCATTCCTTCAACTTGGTCCAATGAACGAGCTCTACAATAAGCCCATGTTTGGTAAATTGATCACTCTCAAACCCTAGAAGGTGTGGGTTATATGGGGAAGAGTCAGTCTACTCATGCTAATATTCGTGCTGTCTCTCATTCTTATCCGGTTGTTTCTCTTACTAATGAAGAAGACCCGGATGATGTTGAGGACAGGTCCTTGATGCTCCACGGGAGTTCGAAGATGGCACCAATTCCACCATGGATGAATTATGTGAGGTAAACTTGGGCATTAAATCAGATCCTAAGCCTATTTTCTATAGTGCCTTATTACCTGACTCAGAGGCTCAAGAATACATTAAGCTACTCTTAGAATTTAAGGATTACTTTTCCTAGAATTACACAGAGATGTCTGATATAAGCCTAGAGGTAGTAATCCATAAGTTAGCTATTAAGCCTGATGCAGTCCATGTTAAATAATCACCTCGTAGGATGAGGTTAGAGATTGAGTAAAAGGTGATCACTGTAACTAAGAAGATTATTAAAGCTAGATTTATTTACGAAGAGAAGTACCCTACTTGGCTTATAAATATTATTCCGGTCTAGAAGAAGAGCAGGCAAATTTATGTCTATATCGACTTTCATGATTTCAATAAGGCTTACCTATGGATGATTTCCCTCTTCCTATCCCCAAGCTTATGGTGGATATATCATCATCCCATAGCATTTTCTCGTTCATGGATGATTCATCTGGTTACAATTAAATAAAGATGACATCTAAAGATGAAAAAATTATTGCATTCTACATGCCTATTGGTGTGTTCTATTATAAGGTGTTTTCTTTCAGGCTCAAGAATGCTGGGGCCACCTACCAACATGCTATGACTATTATCTTCGATGAGATGATACACGAGCAAGTTGATCACTATGTGGATGATCTGGTGGTCAAATGTAAGGTCTGTGGAGATCACCATTAAGATTTATAAATCATTTTTGAATACCAATGCAAGTATGATTTAAAGATGAATCCTTTGAAGTATGCATTTGGTATTAGTGCAGGAAAGTTCCTAGGGTTTATAGTTCGCTATCTTGACATTGAAATTGATCCTTCTATAATCAAAGCCATAGTGGATTTGAAACCACATAAGAGTCTTACCCAATTGAGATTTTTTCAGGTTAAGGTTGCTTTCTTGTGGAGATTTATCTCCAATCTTTCTGGTAGATATCATCCCTTCACTACCCTAGTGAAGAAGGATACTTATTTTTATTAGGATGAGCATTGTTAGTAGGACTTTGAGAGTATAAAGAGCTAACTGATGAGCCACCCTATTTTAGCTGCTCCCATTCCAGGTAGACTATTGATCCTTTTCACTACGGTCCTGGATGAATCCCTAAGTTCATTATTGGCTCAAGAGAATAAAGAAGACAAAGAAAATGCCTTGTACTATCTTAGTAGGTGGTTGATACCTGTAGAGTTAAAATACCCGGTGATGGAAAAGCAGTGTTTAGCTACCTGATGAAATAATCATGAGTGTGAATGAATAGGAGTCCACTACTTGGGAGTTCTACTTTGACGGTGCATTATCTGTTAAAGCTTTACATCAAAATGGAACTCCCACAGTTATGATATGTTTAAGCCTTATTTTGTATCCCCTAAAGCTCACTTTCTTTGATAATCCTATAGTCTTTTAGAACCTCATACTAATAATGAAGCGGAGTATGAAGCTTTGATTTTGGGAATAGAGTTTGCCATTTAGATGAATATTATGTGGGTAAAAGATCTTTGGAAACTTCCAACTAATCATAAATCAAGTAACAAGAGTCTTCAAAGTACTTAAGCTTGAGCTCCTAGCATATTATAATAAAGCAATATAGCTCTTATGCTTAATTCCTGAAGTGA